>VZTF01005935.1:1248247-1283534 GCA_013397755.1 Cnemophilus loriae
AAAAAAAAAAAAGGATCTTTCATTACATGAAAGAGCTAGGCTAGCTAGGCTGCAGATTGAGATGCTATGATTTCCCAAGACTTGACATACAGTCCCTCTGGGTTATGACCTAGAGTAGCCAGAGAGCTACAAGTGGTAATACTGATGATTCACAGTTCTCACTAAAGCCATTCTGCAGCACGGCCTGCAGGCAAACTGTACAGATGGTAAGGCTGCCATTTGTCAGGTAGGAATTTAAGTGCAATTTAAACTCTGCACAGCTACAGATTTGAGAATTTTTTTTTTTTAAAGCTTAGAAGTTATTTTCTTTCATTTATTTTCTTTCCCACAGCAGGAATAACTGTCATCTTTACTCTCCTCCCAGCAACCTCAGGAACAGAAACTCCCTTCTCTGGACACGGCACTTACTAGCTCCCTTTCTACCTGATGCCCTCCTGTTCCTGTGAAAAGAGAACTTGGCTATGGCTCTAGCCCCTTCTTCCCCCATCCCTTTTCCTCCCTAGCAGCCCAAGAGGTAGGTTGGATGCATGATGCTTTCTGTGAGGTCTTCAGGGTGGAGGCAGGCCAGTGCCTATGGGCAGAGCAGGGAAACTGCGATTCCATGGCCTGAAAGGTACAAAGTAGGTCCACGATCCAGTGAATGCAAGAGGAGAGGTGGGTACATTGTGCAAAGTCCCCATGCTCATACCCAAAACTCTTTAAAGCAAGGTGCACACCTCCAGAAAGCCTGGTTCCCTAGTCTTCCCCACTCCAAAATCTCCCTGCCTTTTTCAGGCCACCTCACCCACTAGAGATTCACCCAATTCCTCCAAACAGCCACAGCACCTCACTCACAGCCCAATCTGCACCACCATGACAGGATACCCTTACAACTGAAATGCCTTTAATTAATCCTGGTACATCTGAGCTTCTCTCTCTATATATATACATATCTCTATATGTAAGAGCACAGAAAAAAGTTGGTTCATTTAAGTAAAGAAATACATATATTTTATAAAGCATTCTGAAACACACTGTTATTCAGACTTTGGATATTTACTATCATCATTATCATCTATTACTGCTGCCGTCACCACGGCTATACACACTGAACAAACTCAATTTTGGTTAAATATCAGGAAAAATACTTCCACCCTTCTCTAAAAGCAAACTCAGGCCAACTGCTCCCCCTCATCTTTCCTGACCTTCTTCCTATGCTCCATTAACCACAACATAAGGCAAGTGCCTTTCCTACCAACCCCAGGAGGATCATCTCTTTTAAACAGCTAGCCTCCATCAGGATATAACCATTTCTGGAATAGGAGAGGAAACACAAGAGTGGTAGACTTCTGTGCTACAATTGCACTTCCTTACCTAACATTTACATTTTCTATTCAATTCAATTTTCTGACCAGGTAAGAGATATCAGATAAAAATACATTCCGTATAACAGATGAAAAAAGCTACAGCAACACTGTACTGCCACATCAAATAGGACTGCAAAACAAAAGGACCTTTCAGACATCATTCTCCATAGATGTCTCCGTTTCTGTATACCTTAGCTACAGCAGAGGAACTGATTTATTAAATTTAATCAGAGTACCATCCAGAGAATATCTAATACAAGCATTTCCAGGGCTGGGTCAAATGGAATTCACTGCAATAGAATTTATTGCACAAGTGTTATGCAGTCAAATTAAATAAGAGTGGGGGTGGGAATCACCTTAACTTACATCCAGTGGCAGACAGAAAACAAAATTTCAGAAAGGTATTTGTGAGGAAAAAGTAGATCCTGCATCTAAATTTTTCCCCTCCAATCATTTCTTTTAGAGCACATCAAACAAACTTTATTAAACTTGTCAGCATTGCATTCCTTTATGTATGGATACTCTGCTTTTGAAAGAGGTCAACATGAAACGCACAAGCAGGCTTTCAACACAAAGAATGTGTGCCTTTGCTTTTGACTCCTCCCATGAAAAAGAACTTTCTCACGTCCCTGTAAGAGATTACATTGCTCATAAAAGAATCTGGAGCTTTATCTTCCCACACTCAACTACTCTGACTTCAGCCTTCAATCTGTTTAGGAATGTTCTGGAAGGTAGGACTTTTTTCTTCCTATATATGTATAAATATATATACATATGTATGTGCTACACATCATTGACCATGTAGTTCTTCAAAAACTTTGGATGCCAAAGCTTTTACACTCAGGCATCTAAGTACACATCAAAAGATATGTTTTTCCTTTGAAGTCAATAGGAACACTTTGAAATCAACTGCTTACGCAAGTGTCCAAATACAGAGTGGCGTGCTTCACGTTAGGTGCTCAAGGTGAAAAGTTTATCTACATCCTTACTCTTGTAATGCAACCACAGAAGTGGTCTGTGACAAGGTGTAAACATTACAGAATTTTCCTCCTAAAAACGCAGCCAGGCACTATCACAAGAATAAAGCTATTCTGTTCCTACTGGAAGACAGTGGGAATTCTGTCTACTGACAGTTACGGGATTTTTCTGGCGCTCCACCTTTCTCTTCTTCTAGGATTCTCTCTCAAAAATTGCAACACCTGTCCCCATTCTTAGGTGAGGTGATGGTATACTGCAGTTCCAGAGAAAAAAACAGTCATCTGCTCCTAGTTCTGCCACAGAATTCCCTGAAGTTAGCCTGGGTTCTCATTGAACTAGCAGAAGAGAATATGCACTACACTACACATAAAAGGCTCAGAAAGTCCATAAATTAATTTCAGATGAAAGCAGAAGAACAGAAACACGTACGATCTTCCCAGCACTAGAAGGAATAAGGCATTACATCATGAATGTGTCTGGCTCTGTGATGTAATGAGGAGGTCAGCCTCTTTTCCCATCACAGAGAGACTCATATTTTCTATATGGCTCCAGAGGCACACACATCCATGCTGTATGCATTCATGAAAAACAAGTATCTGCACATCAGCTCTTTTAAGTACCTACCCATCACACTGACACATACAAACATCCAGGTCCCACTGACAATTTTCTGGCAGCATTAATCAAAAAATAACCTTCAACTACATGTTAAGGGAACATCAGCTAAATAGCCAGTGATTTAAGAGAGAGAAGTTCAGCTGACTGAAATCAGTACAGTACCACTGAAGTTGGACATATCTCAGTGGCTATTAGCTGGGAATCTGATCCTAGCACACAGTATGTGAAAAAAGGGGAATAATGTTTATGCAATACGTATATGCACATGTGCACAGAGACACAACTCCATCAATTACAACTGCAGTCAGTGTGTACTTACTTCAAAAACACAGTAAATTCTCCACTACTCGACTAACACGAAACAGAGCAATATTGTCATTCCCATATCCACAGGATTTAAAACACTTCCTGTTCTGCTTATCAAAGCTCAAGTCTCTGTATAAAGTTATCTATCAGCTGTAGCAGAATAAGTAAACTACTGAATCTAAATAAAGAAAATTAGCTCTCAAAGGTACAGTGCTTTCAGCATTAGATACACCATGTGCTACACCAGAGAATTTGTGTGGGAAATTTAGATAAGAGGCTGTTCAATTCAATTCCTCCTCCTAACAGGATAGCAGCAGTGCTGAAGCTGATCTTATAAATCTGTGACTATTTCATAGAGCTATTCTTACTCTTCTTCCATTTGCAATCAAGACAAGGGCATTTGGCTCAAGCAGGCGGGCTTTTCTTCAATAAATGTGGTTTCAGCCAGCTTGAAAGGATTAATGAATCCAGGTCAAATTCACTAATTTCATCTGCAAAAAAACAAACTAAGAGCTAGTGTCACAAAACCTCCCTCAGAAGCTGGAATTTACCCAACAGCTCAGTCAGTGTACTGTGGATACGTGGGAAACCTGGGCTCCACCTAGCACTTCCAGGGCAGTTAAAACAAAGCCCAAGCTATCAGGTGAAAGGAGATGCTTTCTCAGCAGTTCAAATCTCCATTTTTATTCACTTGGACACAGAGTGTCCAAAATGAAGTATTTGGCCTCTGTCAAGTCAGACAAACCATTCCACGTCAAGTGAAGCACCACTTCTATCTTGCCATCTAGAAGCACACAAAAATTGATCCTTACCTTTGGTTTGACATCAACTACCAAAAATAAACCAAAATTAATTTTGTGATTTTATGGTGTTTTAAGTGCAGATGTTGAAAATACCTTTGCACTTTCCCATACATACTCTATTTAGTATAGTACACTGCTCAAGATGAAATCTAAATTTCAAATACTTACCACCTAAAGGGAATATGCACATTTACGCAGTATTCTCCCCACATACAGTCAAATTGCCTGTTCATCTTATCTAACACTATAAAATGTACAAAAAAAAAAAAAATACTGACTCCAAAATAAAATGTAATTATTTCATTCTATTTATCGGGCTGCTTTGAAGACAGTTCCTTCCTTGAAAACAAATAGCTATAAACATATAAATATACCAAAATACTGCTTGCACCTTGGTGTTGTCCCCAAATTTCAATCCCCTTTATGTTCCCAGATAGTCTTAATTAAAGTAGATTATTTTCTAACTTACAGTACAGGAGACATTTTGTAACTGTTGTTGAAACTTTTTTGAGAAAAACAGTTTGAAACAGTTTGAACTGTTGTTGGGAAACCCCAGTAACTCAGATCTTGCCCCCAGACAGGTACATCAATATCAATAATTTATCTGCTTAAGTTCCTGTTGGGCTCCTAAATCTTCTTTACTGTAACAATTCTACTTTGCCTCCAAAGTACCTTAATATCCCACTCCCCAAAATACATTTTTACATAAAATACGTGTCATTACAAAGTTGTATTTATTCCTTTCAATTCCTGCATCGCTCTCTTTTGAGCTGTTTCAGTTCTGCAAACAGAGTCACATACGCAGGCAACAAGCTTCGTCTCAAGTGTTACTAACTCAGTCTTGCTTTTTCTCTCAAGCATATCACATTTTGTAAAAACAACATCACTGCTCCAAAGCACCTAAGTGGGATACCATATGTCTTTGCAACACACTTCTCACGCATCCCATCAGTGTGCTTTCCTTGTAAGACAACAGCCAAAGAAGAGTGCCATGTGTACAGTTCACTAACATAAAGTACAATCAACTTCTAGGGCTTAATGCCGATCTTCATTCCCATTCCTAGCTAGTATTTTTACCAGCAGGTTCTTTACTTTTGCACAACTACAGCCACAACTCTATTAATAGCGTATGACCAAAGCTAAAAACAACAAGAATTTTTTCGTAACAGTGGAGGTTTCCCCGATGCCTATACACACAAACCACTCCAATTATCATTAAGGTGACACGTGCTGACATGAAGTGTAGGTTTGCATACCTCCACAGGGAAATCCTCACATCCTTACCAAAGATGGCCACAGGTTTGCTCATCACTGCCAAAAAGACTATTAAGTGGCTTCAGGAGGCACAAAGATCTAGCTCCCTTTGGAAAACGCTTTCCGTAATACACTCTCAAGGGAGATATGGCAGATGTCTGGCTATGTGTGAAAAAAGGAACAAGCATGACTGGTTTAATAACCTATCCTAAATACAAACCACGAAACAGCTGCTTTGCCTGGATTCCTAGAAATAACTGGGAAAAAACTCCATCAAAAGGACTTGAATGGAAAATACCAAGCCAACACACAAATCTGTGTATGTGTTGTCACACTCTCACTTAAACTTTCTTGTCCTAACTCATTCCCCTACTCTCTAATTCTGCTTCAGCCAAAAAGGCAGACTATCAATATTTTTGATATTTGACAAAAATAAAAATTTGATAAATATTTTATATTTATCAATATTTTTTTGAGCATCACTAAAAAAAAAAGTACATTGAGCAATATGACTCTGTAGCAATTGTTTCTACAACTCCATCACATTAAAATGGGTGTGCAAACAGAAGATTAGAGAGCAAAAGGTGAAAGAGAAAAAGCTGAAGGAGAACCCACAGATGTATAGTTAAGAAAAACCTCCAAGTCCTTCCTGCTACAGAAGTCAAGAAAAGGCTACACGAAACCCCAATAAGCCTGAAATAAATTTATGGCATTTTTGGAGCATGGAAATAAACATACTCGCAGCCATATCCGGTACCACGGGAGTTCCTTAGTCTTTCCATCCCAGTAACTGTCTCGCAATACTCAGCAAGAAACTCCTTCCCCGTATACATTTGCATAAAACACATTATTTAGGTTTCGCTCCAGTTTTTCTTAAACCATTCTTCAATCCTTTTTTTATATATTCTTTGAATCCATTACTCCATTTAAAAATTTCCAACTAAACACCTAAGATAAACTGTTTCTCCTCACTTACCTTTGCAAAATTTACTGGACTTCTGGATGCTTTTACCCTCTGAAAGGGGAGATGTGACCTCAAATATTAATGTCTGATAACTCAGCATTAATCAGACAACAGCCTTGAGAATGACTGTCCTGCTTAATTATTTTCTCCTCAATCCTCCTTCCCATGAAAAAAAATTATGGGTCAGCGCTCTTAAACAATGTCAGAATAAATATGATATATTGCTATCTAGATTGCTCTGTTTGGTGCACTTCAAACTGATGCAAATTGATTTATTAATAATGAGCTACAAAGCGTATTTTGGGCTGCTGCAATCACCAAATATACACAATCACTAGCTACCGATTTTTCATGTAATCCCTTTAGAAAAGGGATTCATTCAATCCTTGATGTCTAACTACAGAATAAATTTGAATTTTTTCTCATTTCTTAGAAGCAGTCAGCTTTCCCACTTGAGATCCTGAGCAATGACACCTGAAATTCAGAATCCTACAAGCCACAAGATCCAAAGAATGACTTTGTTTTGCTGGTGATTTAGAGAGCGTCTTTAAGTGCCCTTTCAGGACTTGAACAGTTTCATTCCATCATGGTACAGACTTCCCATTTCCTTTCAACATTTGAAGTCTCTGTTTTCCTCTGTGGTAGATTTTTCTGTGAGGGCCAGGAACTTGATTTGAAAATTATTTGAAAAGTTTATGCAACAAGCTACAGCAGCAACCATTCTTTCCCATCTCCCACAAAGCACACAGAAAGAAAACAAAAGAGAGAGTTAATAAAGTTAACTTACGTTTTTTAAAAAGTAAGCACACGTTTGTTAATTATTGCATTAGGTGTCTTTTTCTGTAGGTGAATATTTTTTTCAATTAAGGGTTGAAATTTCACATTTGCAAAGTAAAGGACCTCGCCATAACAACATAATCTCCTTTAACCACATCCCTAAAGCTTTTTTCCTACAAAAACTTAGAGAAAAAACATACATCTCCAAACTTATTAAACCATTAAGAGATATTTTCAATTCTTTTTTTTTTTTTTGTGTCCCCTATCCTCTGCATCCCCACACCACCTCTTACAACAAGAAGCTTAATTTCACCATGATGGAGAGGATGCTGACAGTCAATTTGCTTTCTGAAACAGTTTTGGGATTCCTATCACTCTTGAAGTTCAAAACCAACAAGTATAAAGGAAATTCCCTGGAGTCATGTTAGTCAATATAGTGAAAATTCATGCTTAACACACAGAATGCTAATGAAGACAAACCATGATTATTTTACTCTATGCTGCATCATTAAAAATTTATTAAAACTACGTATTGTTTCCAAAGACTCAGTTTTAAGAGCACAGGGACTATCTGAGATGGTTAGAATAATAATGTGTCTGAAGTGATGAAAGCATTACCTCTGACAAGCCACTCTTATTTGTCAAAGGAAAGGTAGGAAACATCTCCTCCAAACCGATCTGAGAGGCACCCTGTATCCAGCTCCTTCATTTGTCAGGATAAAGTATTTTGAAAGTCTGTTTGATCACTGAAACATTTCAGGACGCACATATTTCAAGATAAAAAGCATCCCATTTACAGGCAAATTATTTTCTAAGTAAGTAACTTTTGCAGCTTTATACCATTTACTATCATTTTTTTCATAGCACCACTTGGGTTTGTGTTTTTTTTCTACACTATCCCCTTTACATCTAATATAAAGATTTGTGTCATTAAGCCAGCCTCATTTGCCTAAATGATTATAAACAGAGTCCTGTTGTCTGTCATTTCAAGAGTGACTTTTTTTTAAACTTAATTTGAAAGCTGTCTCACTATTAAATTCAAAGACAAACTTTTGCCCTCTGTCTGAAATGCAATTAAAAAGGAAATCAACTTACCATTAAAAACGCTTTCAAGTCCTAGTTTAGCATTTTAAAGCTATTAACATGCACCTGCAGTTATACAAATCAAAAAGACACTTTCTCCCCACTCCCCAATTAATAATTTGACATGTTAATCCACAACATAAAACACATATGCAGTGGCTAAATTGATTACATATTTATGATTTTACAGGAATGAACAAGCTGAGGAGTTCATACAAGATATTTTGTGTATCTATATCTTTTATTAAAACTTAACCTAAAACCTACATAGATCTCTCTTCAAAGACTAGGAAAGAAAGCACATGGTTCTCAGGGATTATAAGTTTTTTAAAGGTCATTTTTTTCCTAGCTCTCCACATGGCTAATAGAGCGTTATAGCTGCTTCTATTCAGTTCAGCTTTTATTTAGAGAAATGTACCTTTGAATCTTCTTGATATTAACCTGACCTGTGTGGAAACCGATGAGTTTGTCTTATTTCACAAGGAGGCACAGGTTAATCTAAATATTTAAACTGCTGATCAACAGTATTCCTGAAGTGTGTGCATCTGGCTATATCTTTAGACGCTAGTAAATTAACAGATTAACGCTGTGACACATATGGCAATATTCCAAAGTTACAGATACAGAGATGACAGCAGGAATGGTTGCACCTTTCTGTGCATCAGGGACAATTAGCAGTTACCTGCAATCAGATAAGAATTAAGATAATTATTAATTAATGTATTAGAGCAGAGTCCAGAGAGCTCTGGTTTCACAAGGAGAACTGGGCATGGAGGGAAGGAGGATAACTTTTTCTCTATGGTTTCATAGTTCAGGAATCCTTTCAGACACATTTCTACCTATGGTACAATTTCTGGCCTAAAATCTTTTCATATATGAAGCAAGTTGCTTATATGGGCAAACTGTCTAGTAGCACTCACATGGCCCATCTGGAGGGTCCAGAACTAGCTTTTTTGTCCCCATATATTCCTTGAGGAGATCTAATCAAATAACTGCATTTCCATTAAATGTCATATGAACTTCCACAAGTTTTCTCTGCAAAATTACAGCACTTGTCTATGATATGGAAATCCAGAAGTTTTTCATTACACTTTTTCCTCTTCCCACCCCATATTGCATTTTACACATCTGGAACCAGTAGAAAAGCTATCACATTAGTGTGGGCAATAAGAATCACAGCAAATCCACTTACAGTACAGACATGCTGTTCCAAAAAAATACTGCCAGTAATGGACTTTGTTTCCCCTCCAAAGATCACATAACTTCGGAGGAATAACAGAACTATTCTTTGCTAGCAGGCAATACAGAAATATATATACACAGACAGAAAGGAGTAACACCTCTTGATTTTTGGACATTTCTGAAAAACCAGATCACTTAGTGACCTTCTGCAAAAATGTCACTCAGCAGCAGCACTAGGGCCAATGGTAAGCAGCAGTTATGTGCAGATGGAGAAAAGAAGAGTTTTATTTAGTTTGGATTTTTATTTTTTTCTTTTGAGCAGGTACTATGATTGCATCTTCCCCCCCTCTTAACTTTGAGTGTCCTCATTTTAACACCCAATCATACCCATAATTGTATACAAGATCTGATTTTAACACGTCTTCCTTTCCAGCCAAAACACTACTATGGATAAATTTGGCTGAACAGAGGCACATTTACCAACTTTTCATCACTTCTCAGAAGAACAACCCCCAGAGTGGGAAAAGCAATACATGTCTGTGAAATCCATGCACCCGAGTTAATACTGGAATTAATATTCTATGAAGCACAAACGAGTGCATCAGGCAGCAATGACACCAGATTAGGTGTGCAGAATGCCTGCTTGTTGGTACATTTTACAGCCCGTGAGTTTTATCTGGAACTGCAGATAGGAAAACTTAGTATTCCTTCCTATTCACAACTAGCACACTTACCTATAAACAGTTCCAAGTTTAGCAACCATATCGGACAAAACACACACATACAGGGACTTAGTAACACATCTCACTTTTGAGAAAGATCGGTTCCAGAACTGGGACCAGTGAAGTTGCACTACATGGAACACGCCTGGATCACTGCAACACGACTCCAAGTGCACCATTCTCTTTAAGGGACCTGCATTAGCTGAGGGAGGTTTTGGCTGCTTGCAGTCGGGTACTTCCACAGTACCTTCCACCACTTTCACCAGAGTGAAATAAAAAGGCAAACGGTTTCCCTGCAATACACTGTAGTTGTTTTAAGGCAGTTGTGGAGGAACATGCTCAAAGACACCTAATTTGCTGAGACATTTCAAGAGGTATGAGAAATATGTGATGACCCTTTCACTGGAATTGCCATTACACATAGGAAAACAAGTCAAAATTCAGAAATAAAACAGCACCTTAAACTTGCTTAGTATCATGATTGATTTTGAATGTGAAGAAGCAGAATGAACTTGAATATTCACACATCCCAAGACAAGTCATCATCACAATCTTTCCCCTTTAGTTTCTCTTCATTTTTTAGACTGTATTTACAACAGCGTCTCCTACTACCCCTACTGCTAACATCAACTTCTCATCTCATAGAATGAAAATAACTCTTAGACAGACTTTTCTCAGGAAGATGAAAACATTCTTGTAAAGCAAATTCAGAAAGTTTCTCCCAACACAATATCAGAAGCTACCACACACTTTAGGCGTAACGAAATGCCAGGAGCACTTTCTAGAAATTCTGTGTTCGTTTTGGGTGGTTCGGTTTTTTATAATGTCAGCCTCTTGTAACTGTGCTGATTTGTTTCAGACTGGGGTGAGTTAATTTGCCAGGGTCCAATCACAGAGTCTGGATTCAAACTTCAACTTGAATAAACGAAAAACCTCAGCTGCAAATACCATATTGTGCTGAAAATACACATTGGCTCAAATTCTCAAAAACTCACCTCAGAAATAAAATCACATTCTTCACCGAAGAAGGTCTCCTAAACTTAGATTTAGACCGAGATTGGTGAGCTTAAACAGTCAGAGAGTTCCTAGACAGGAAAAGAATCCCAACATGCTGACATGCATCTTCACAAAAGGTCTTATAGCAACTTCATTCTCATTTAAAAAAGTGCTTTTTAGTAGCTTTTAATACTGCATGCAACAAATGCAGGATCTGAGGTCTGCAGGGGGTGTTTTCTCAAATCCTCTTATCCCACCCACTCTGAGAACTCTACAGCTCAAATTTAATGAGTAAGTGTACTGCAGCTCCACAGCAAAGCTCAGCTATATTTGTACCCCCACAAAAACCAGAAAAAGCCCCAAACCCAGATCTTTCTCCTTCTGCAACTGCTCTACAGAATCAGGCCTTGAAATACTAGCTTGAAGTCATGTACCTATGCATCACTGTGCCTCAGACTATGAAGTGCATTCTATCTTCAAATTATAAATGTCTTCTATTGTTTCAGAGGAAACCATGTTGCCTGTTGCATGAAGGATGTTTGAATATTCAGCAAACAAACTGATGATAGGACTTCAATCATAATTCCAAGCAAATCTGATCATTTGTAAACTCATTTTTTAAGGAATTTAATTAAAGCGCCATGTTCATGCATTATGCTCAGATGGTGACATTTGTGACATTTCCAGTTTGAACAGTGTCACCAGGATGGAGAGGTCTGAGATTTACTCATCGCAGCAGAGCCTGGTTACATGATAGTACCTGATTTAAATAGCCTGAATTTTAAGTCCTAACACGCTCTATCTGTGCAGCTACTTTTTGTTTGTCTTCACAGACCATTGACCAATTTAATATTTTGGAAGTCAAAGAGTCCAAAGTACTCAGAGTCTAGACTAGATGCTCTTGGCTTGACGATTCCGTCATTAAGTCTGGTACGACTGGACTGTGCTACAGGCAAAGTATCATTGCCAATGGAATAGCAATTTTCAGCTGTGCATGAGACTGCTAAGGGTAACTGTGAGTGTGTTTTTCATCTATTTGGTGAAAAAAACAGATACTTGTCTCTTACATCTTGGCCCTGGTTTAACAAACTTTTTAAGAGTGTGTGTGTTCATAATGCAAATGTTTAACACATATAATCATAGCAGAGACTTGCACTTACATTGATTTCAGCACCTACTGCCCTTTTCAATTAAGTCAGTGAGAAGCAGGCTCCGAAACAGCTTCAGAAATCCAACCTTCTCTTGGTACTTAAAATTTCAGTTCTCCTCCTTTCATTAAAATGATTGGCCATGCAGCATTTCAGAAGAATTAGAAACTATACAGAAAGTAGTGACTTTATCAAAACCTCATGTTAAAATACTCATACTAAATATTTTAACTCATGTTAAAATACATGAGTACTAGGAAAACATAGAACCTGTACAAACCAAACCCATGAAACTGGGTAAAGCACCCATCTATTACAGACAGACAACTTTCAAGAACAAGGTTCAGTTCAAAGGATGCTCAGAGATTTCTACCACCTTAAACCAGGCTGCCTGAGGAAGTCCCTGTTTTCTTTCTCTGGTTCTTACTATTTCTACCTCCATTAATATTCTCTAAGTTGTTTCCAACTTTTCCAGTTCAACAGTATGACCGAGATGGAGAATTCCATACTGAAGTCCTATCAGTGTCCAGGGATAGTATGTAGCATATGCCTAGCTACCTCTTATTTCTCAACTCAGAATAAAAATAGGCATCCCGAGCCTTCCCTCACAAGACTTCCCTCCATGTCTCTCCATCCAAAATCAGCATATAAATTCTTGGTCACTCAGGAACATAGAGTGCACATCATCTTGGACTCAAGGCAGATGTGAGGACCCATATGGAATTCTATCCCTAAGTGTCCTGTCTCTCTGTCTCTCTGTTGGAGCTCTTTTCTCCAACGGATCAATGCTTACCAATCAAGTTCTTCCACATTCCCAATAATCTCATCTCCAAAACATCAGTCTTGATGACGAAACAGCAAACAGCAGTGTCTGCCTGCTTCTGTTATTTCTAGTTTTCAAAACAGTATCTTTTAAAAGAGCTTCCTCCATCCTGTCCTTGCCAGTTTGTAGGACATTTTCGAAGATCAGCAAAGACCATTATTTCTCTTGAAGCCCCCGCCAGCCTGCACTGAACATAACTTTTCTTCTTCACACTGATTGTAAACTGTCAGGAATAGACTGCCTCTCCCTTCACCCACCTTCCCATTTCCTCTATACCATACCTGGGGGCAATAATGTCTTGGTTTTTTAGCAGAGTTCCTAAGCACTGCGATACTACTAAAAGGAATAAATGCACTATACATTAGACTATACCGATGTATCACTTCTTAATCACTGTTGTAGTCTCTCCTACACAGGAAATAGCACCTTAAAAACTGCCTAGTAATGTAAACCGAATTTGAAACAGTAACAGAATTCAGTACTGTGTTTGGAAATACACCATCTCTCTACTAAGATACTCCTACCTTTCCAAGCAGCTAGGACTGTTCTTTCGAAACTTCTCCCAGCAGCAGCTTGTTGCCAATTATATTTACTGGGATTAGAAGATGGTTTAGAGACACCCGCCAAGATTTCCTATACCCTGAAAGTTACTGATAACATACGAAAGTTTCCTTTGCAGTCCATAGCTATGATGTGAGAAATTGTTTCACTTTTAAGTGATAAGCAACTGCGGAATTCTTTAGAATTCATTAAATACCATTAACATTCTGCTCTCTATTAAAAGAAACACAAAACAAAACCAACGCCAAAACCACACGAAAACTGCTGACTGTTACAAAACCCTCTCAAGGCAATTTAATGAAAATCATTACTTACCTTTCCAAAACTGTTACAACGTAATTAAGAATTTTGTTATTTTAGACTCACATTTCTAAGACCATATAAAGTAACAAGTGCTGTTCTAAGATATGTCTTTATATAATTTGTTTAAGAAGTTAAATTGCTTGAATCTTAAGGTAGGCTATAATCCACTGGTTACAAAAATCAACCCCCTAAGTGACACATTCAAGCAATTTTTATGCGCCTTTGCACTTTCATAGAAGATAAACAGCCACCCTCCCATTTCAATGAATCTAGATCACAAAGGCATTTCCTCTTTTCCCTTTCACTCTAAAAAATCTCCCAAAGACTACAGACAAGTTTCCCATCACCACAGGGGTACCAAGGGCAAAAAGCAAACTTAATGAGGCCAAACGGAGGCCTTCTCTTGCAGAAATGTTAATCTCACTTTTAAGAGAAAGGGAGGTAAAGAGAATCTCATAAAATCTGTACAAAATTACATGTAATAAAAACATTTACAGCATTTCTTTTGTCCAAGGTTACCATGAAGAGCTTTAACTCAGAGAACTAGTGGGAATACTGTTCCTCTTGTTAAAATATATTAATTAGCGTAATATATACAGTTGTCTCCTTTGAAAAGCAAACCAATTGAGAGAGAAACCCATGAGAGGAACAGCAGGGTCCTGCAAGGACCCGCCCCCGATCTCAGATTTACTCCTCTGAGGATGGAGTCCCAGAAGCTGCCTCTGAAGCTTCATCTCTTTTCATCTTTAAAACCTTCATTTACAGGCATAAATAACAATGGCATACTCATTAGCAACAGCAAAGAATCGAGCTTCATCAAGAACTGATATCATTCTTATCAGTCTCTCTAAACAGGAAGGCTAGTCTACAAACCAGCATCTAGCTTTAAAATTGCAGATTTTTAATGAAATCCCTAAATATATTTCCCAGGTCTGAAATATAAATATTGCTAAGACACTGGCTTCATTTCGTGTATGCACATAGTGATGCTCATTTGGTTTACAGGGATATCCTGATCCCTAGAGTTTGCAGCAGCAATGTAAGTACAATTTCTCCTATGCGCTGACTGATTGACAAATAGCAAGTTCTGCAGCCAGCAACCACCTCTAGACTGCTTATTTCCAGGTGACAGATTTTAAAGCATAATTTTGGATACTAGTTTAGATGCTAAACCATAAGTGCCCCCCACAAAAGATACTATCTCTACTTGAAACCCAGTCCAAAAAGAAAATTATTTGAGGTTGCAAGCGTGTTTTGTTGAAAATTTACTGTCTGTTCACAGCCAAAAGTGATATTTCCCATTTCATGTTTCTGATTTTCACATAAATATATTTGAATCCACTCTCTGTCTTTCTGCAGATCTACGACTGGCTAAAAGGTAAAGCAGTAAATGTACAGATGTTATTAAGAAGAAAAAAAAATCTGTAATTTATTTTAAAAGAAAACCCACAACACCAGACAAGATCATTCTCATTTCCATGCACACTGTCGTCATAAAGCTTGTGTAAGTCCAAACATATCAGTCGTTTAATTAGCAGAGACCTCTGCAACATGAGCTCATAAGGGTTAGCGTGGGTAAGAATCATTAGCCTCGTAACTCATACAACAACTCTCATGATGCTTAGGGAGAAATAGTAGCCAGTTTACTCTGCTGCTGACAGGACTAGGAATAATCGTATTTTTGTCTCTTCTGTCTATTATACTTCACGTCTTCGTACACATGCGGAGCAAACAGTCAGTGAAGGCGTTAATTTACAAGCCGGTTTTTAGACTTCAGCCACGCTTTAAAGTCATGTTTGTTTAATCTCTGCTGCCACCTCATATATACAGAAACGATGCCAACAGTACCATGTTTTTGACTGCAAGCTTTTTTTCTTAAAAAGCACTGAAAGCACCAAGCTTGATCAGACTGTGACTCAAACTAAATAGAGGCTCCCCTTGCTGTGAGGCCCTCGGTTTTTCTGAACCTAAGGAGCATTCATCCACCACTCTGGCAGTTAGCTAGCCATGCCAACTTTTTAAAGGTGTAAGGAAGACATGGGCAGAAATGAGGAAAAACACATCAGACTCAGAGCCTGTTAAATCATGCAGGAAACTTCCAACTGCAGTTTCTTAACTTGTGAAGAAGGAAACAGGTAAAGGTTTGCGTGGAGAGAGGACTAAAGGACTAGAGGAAGCAGACTTATTCCAGGTTTCATATACATGTAAAAAGGATGGCTTGCCTAAGTGTTCCCCTAACACATTTCCTAATATTTTCGGAAGTACTGAGGGTTTAGAGAGGTATATTCTATCCTAACTCCTATTAATGCATTTTACTGGTTATTTTAGAAGCAGAACTACATCTGCTGTATCAGTGATCATGATTTTAATACGCACCTTGCCAAAAAAGAAAAAAATCAACAGCTTTATACAGTTGCTCTAAACACCACCATAGCATATTGAGTCTGCAACAGCACAGTAGAGAAAAACACTACGAAAATTAACTTGCTGTCGTATCTCCTGTGGCATGTTTGCTTTTCTAACTTGACAGTCTACCAACTAAGTACTTACTAGAGCCATAGTTGCTTGACTTGTGTGTAAAAATATCACTGAAGAAACACATAGCCACACTGAAACCAAAGTAAAAATTCTTACCGAAAAAAACCCACATACAGGCCAAACAGAAAGAAACCCAACACTGGCAAGCAGGTCTATAAAACTATAATTTCTACACTACTAAAACAAATATATGTCCAAAAAGCACTCCCCTCTCCCCCAAACTGAGTTACCAGCAGAGTTAATTTTTTATCTTGGCAATTCAGAAAATTGCCCCTCAACTTTAAAAGCTATGAGTTTCTTGAAATAAAATCATCTGACTGAAATGTTTCAATATTACCATTCTATTCAACAAGAGAGAACTGGAAACAAGAGTGCTGCCAATCTCTTTCCTCCTTGGAACCTTTCTCTCATAGACAAGCAGTACTTGGCCCTGGCTTTAGAGTTTTCTTTCTCCTTTCTGAATGTAGAGGCGGGGGGAGGGAAATATATTTCTGGTATCATCGCTATCTACAGGCAGCCTGTGTTTTAAATTGAATTCAAGTGTAAAGATGGCAGTGAACAAACCCTGGGGTTCTAAAAAGCAGTATCTATGAAAAGAACTGATGAAGCAATGTTCTCTACCACGAACAATGAAACCATATTTAACTTACAGGGTGTTTAAGATCTGAACAACTGAGAAGCAACACTGGAAGTAATTTCCAAAGATCAACTAGACTGTTACCACAAAGTAAGGGCAAAAGTTATTGATACCACTCCTGACAGATATTCACAAGTCTGTTCTTGAAGACATCTTGTGATAGAGATGCAATATCCATCAAATAAAATCAATTCCAGTGCTTACAGTGGAACTGCCTTCAGCAGAGAGAATAACAAACAATCACACCACTTTAGTTTCTCTTTTTTTTTCTTTAGTTCCTTTCTAAGTCTTTGAAACCTTACTCCTCCCCTCACTTGTATCACTAGACCACCCCAGAAAGTCCCTTTCTTCTGACGGCTGTGGTAGCTGTGCTTGGACTCTCCTCATCAGAGCTATGTTTGCATTTAAATGTTTCCCAGAATGGGACAAAATTCTGCAAATGATATATTACTAAGAGAAAGAACCATTTCACTCAGATAGCCTGTTTTGATATACACGCATGCTGTATGAACACCACAACACTTAACTTACGCTTATCTTGGGATTGACTACCAACCCCAGAAATTTCCATGTGACAACTGGAGATTTAAGTGCTAATCTAAATTCTTGAACCTCCCAAAAAAAAAAAAAAAGCCTATAAGCATATATACATGGACAGGAGTGTGCCAATATATCTGTATGGCTGCACAGGCAAATAAGTAGCTAAGCACCTAACACCTCGTATATACGTAATACCTACCCTATTAACACATCCAGCCAACAGCAATATACATCTCTTTGGGGAACTTGCACTTTCATCCTAGAAATTGCAGGCCAATCATTATTTTAATGGAAAACAAGAAAGTAAGTTAGAAATGTCTCACTTTATTAACCAAGGCTTTCTTTCCTTCCTACATATCCTTACATCTCAACAGCCATCTCATGCAAAGAAGAATCCCCCTTGAAACCAAATAAACAGCAAAAGTGCAAATGGCTTGTTCTGCCTCCTGGTTCATCAGGAGAACTACCTCAAAAGTGTTATTACTGAAAGTGATTCCTGGTGGGAGGCAGGGAGAAGGGAACTACATTGAATACTGCTTCGTTTTTCACTTGTTAGCATGAGCTGCAATGCTGCCAAGCAGAGGGAAAAAACCTTCTCTCACCTGCAAACAAAACACATGTATGGAAGACATAGAATTCACTTTTTTTGCATATATCTTAACTACACTGGCTTAAGCAAATAAATTTTCTAATTCCAAATTAAGGTCAGTCGAACAAGTAGTACTGTAGAACCCGTAGTATCACAGGTCTATCAGGAAGAACAAGGCACTGAGCTATTTTAAGCTGTTAAATGTAGTAGTAGTATGAGGGGTTTAGAGTTAAGTGCAGTGTACTGGAAATCCAGCCCAGTAACAACCCAGACCTTGTACACTGTGCAAAGCAGATTTGTAACCCCTGGAAATGAAGTATTTCAGTATGGGTAGTACTCCATCACCAACCATTAAATCCGCAATGCCTTAACACTGGAATCATCAGCCCAAAAGACACCAATAAATAAAGGCCAATATTTTTCAATGACTGCAGTATATTCCAAGAACCTTGTAAATTACTTCATCATATGAAGTACTTAAACTTTATCGAATTCTAATTCAAGTAAAATTAAAATATTTCTACCAAATCGAGTAATAAGAGATCAAGTCTCCGGAGAAAAATCACTTTTGATTCCATATTAATGGAAATAAGATAAAATTTCACAAAGTTAGCTGCAAGGAACTGTTTTTCCTTGCAATTCAAGAGGACACACTTGGGTAAGAAGGTCAATGACTTCTGTAAAAAGGCTAGAAGAAAACAGTAATAAAACTCTGAGCATTCTATGCCTCCACTCCCTTGATATCCTGTAAGACCACAAGCATCTAGGAATGCTGTACAGCACCGGGGGACGCTTTTTTGCCTATAGCCAATCTCCTGTTTCACTCAGCCATTTATCAGATTTTTAATGAAAAGCTTTCTAGTAAAAATGGGGGCTTTTTTGGTTTTGGTTTGTTTGGGCTTTTCTTAAAGTTTCATGTCAAGAGAGGTATTTGCTCACAGACAAATTTTCTGTGGCTTTCAATCACCTCTCCTGGTAAGTAAGGTTCTAAGATTTTTCAAGTTCCCAATTTTTTATGCGTTCTGTAACTTCCAAAGGTGTAAGAATTTTCCTAGTTCTTCTTCTGTTTAAAAGAATTTCCACTGATAGTCTGTTCAGAGATACTTTTTAAGAAAAACAAATGGTTTATCTATAATATACAATCATATATCCTCACCCAAATTCCAAGTTTTTTAACAATAATCACTGAAAAATACACTAAGTATGAGTACAGGTTAGAAAGAGAATTAATCTATAAACACTTCTAAGTACACTTTGTTCCTATAGTTCATCTCTTGGGAAAAATCTTTTAATCATTGCTTCCATTAAATATGTTCAGTTGTTGAAAACCAAGCAAACCAGTAAGATTTGTATTTACCCTTACTCCTGATGCACATAGTGAATGGGCAAATAGAAATGATATTAATGTGTTACTAGTAAAAAATACTGTCATTGACCCAAATAACAGATGTTCCACTTGTGCTAAAGAAAAAATTCATACTACCTTGTATGTCATGGAGGCATAAAATACTACTGACTTCCATCTCATTGTTTTGAAACTGCTCTCAACTGACAGCAGAATAAGTAATCAATTCTTTCTCCCCACAGTTAAACCAAGAAGCATTTTTAGACTCTAGAAAGACCAACGTCATAAGATCGTATTTCGTACACAATTGAAAAGTAATTGAAAGGTAAAATGCAACATACATAATGAATGCAAACAAATATGAGCTGCCTGCTGCTAGTCAGTCCATCAGTAGTTGTACTTTGGAGCATGTTTATGAAAATCAATTTACGTCCCTTCTTTGCTAATCAAAGAGCATGTAATTAACCTTCTCTGGGGAAAAAAAATGTCATTTTATTCAGTTCAATCATTCGACAGCACAGTTTAAAAAAAAAATTGTGTTTTACCAGAACACAAACATCTGGGATTTGGAACTACTCGTTCTAGCCTTCCTTCTGATCGCATTTCAGACAGAAAATGGGGGCCAGTTATTTAGAAGGTATATATTTACACAGTATCATTCTTCAAGAAATTGTTGTTTTACTGAGAACTCTATTTCACGTCACAAAAGAGCAGTCATTCTCTCAACAAAGCAGCTGAAAGTAAAGTAGCAACAAGTAAATGCCCCCTTGCTGTGCCTATGGAAAGTGTCTGCTCCCATCATGAAGCTCTGCAACCTCACTCAGTGTGGACACAAGTTCTGCTGCTGCTGCTATTGTATAATCTGCACGATCTCAACAGGTGGAGAAAACCACCTGTTCACTGGCCACGACAAGTGGCTCCATGAACCTCTCCTCACAGGTCACTATAGATTCCTTGCAGACTTCAAACTGATGGCTCCGTGTCACCAAAGTCCTGCTTGAGCCACTTTTACTCAGCAGTTTCACATGGTTTAGACTGAGCTGACAAATCACAGACCAACAAAAAGATGAGTATGTGTGAACACAGTGCAATACAGAGGTGTGAGTAACCTTCTGTGCCATCTTTTTCAGATGCCCAAGCATTCTCTCTTTTCGACTGCCTTCAATGGCCCTTAAACCACGTTGCTGGAGATGCCTATTTGAGGGGATAGCTGTCTTCACTTGAAAGATAGTGTTCTTTAGAACCTGCAGGAATTTTCTGAAGGGGTCAGAAAAATTATGGCTGCATTAGTCCCTATCCAAGTGCTATTATTAGTAACTAAGTTAAACAATTACAGTTCATCTCAAAGTATGATTAATAGCAACATAATAGTACCATACCTACCACTTTTTCTGTCAAGTCCCACACTTTACAAGACAAACACAGAAGATGAAGCATATTTAATGAACACAAATTAACATGAACTGCCTGCTGCTGGTCAGTACATCAGTAGTTGTATTTTGCAGTGTTTTTAGGAAAACTACTCACATCAGCGTGTGGTCACCAGGTTACTGAGCCAAACATATAAACTACATGTCTGGGAAAGAAAAAACTGGGACTCTAATTAAAGTTTGCTTCTAGCAAAATACCAGTCCATAGGAGGGATCAGAGTTCAGGGCCTAGTTGTTGTCCTTCCTGCTCTACACAAAGCAGGAAATGAAAGCGAGAGAAAGCACTCACAGCAACATGATCAAGCAAGAATGGGTGGTAACAGCTTTTGAAATTATTCAAGTCCATCTGTGTGCCTTTAGAACCTCACCATTAACTTCTACTACAGACCATCGATCTTGACAATCTAACATGTTTCAGTAGAGTTAACAGAGTGTGATAGTTCCTATGGGTTTCAAGGAACACTGCTTTCACCACAGAGGAAGCCAGCAAATGCACTATTTTCATACTTCTGCTTGTGTAGTCCTACTGCCAGACCAGAAGAGAGTGATGCAGACTTGGAAGGAGTTACAATCAGTGCTTTGCTTAGAGAATACCTTACTGGCAGTTCCCACCAGCCTTCATCTTCCTGTAAACCCCTTGTCAGCACCACACAGCACGTTAGCATTGTCTGTCAGGACAACATCCAGCCTATGCATTCTCCTCGTGCACCACTTTCCAGAAGCTGAGGATGTGCCATGACTACTTGACTACATGCATCATCCAGGAGACACTCTAGAAACAAGGGACACTTACCAACTTTGCACAGCTGTTGAAGTCCCCAGGTGATCTGTCCCTGAAGCCACTAAATCTGACATCTTAGATAAGTACACATCTTAGATGTGCTTCAGACATGATACCCTGCAGACATGTCCCTTTTTATTCCTTCTTGACTTTGCTAAATTGCTGGACTTGCATTTGCTAAATTTTGAGGAGCCCTTTCAGCAGATTACACTTCAACATACCCTTCTGTCATCCACTGCTCAGACTGAGTGAACAGTAAGCACTGAAATAACCTCTAGAACACCAAAATCCACCCCAAGCTAACCTCTCCCAGATGCTGCAGAGAAAAGCTGTATGGAAAAACCTTAGAAGACTTTTTCTCTGTTTTTTCTCTTAGGACCGTGTCAGTCCTTAAATCTTCTTCATTATCTCTATAAACAAACCAGGCATCTTGCTACCACGGTGTATTCTTCCTCGCTTATCTCAGTCTTTGACAAGATATTTTGGGTTTTTTTCTGAGTATGGATGTTTCTTTAACACAGACTGAGGTATTCTCCACTCCACTACCACACCACTGAAGTGCACTGACGATAACTTCAACAGCTTGGCTGAGCATGGATCTTCTTCCAGAAGGAAAGTCTGCGGACATTGGAACCAAGTACAGGCAACACGGGAGGACTACAGAGACGTTGTTCACCACTCTAGGGATACATGCAAATTGTGGGAGAGGCTGGAGAGCAGCCCTGCAGAAAGTTGATCAGACAGTGTGAAGCCTGGCAGCCAAAAGGGCCAACAGTAACCTGGGGTGCATCAGGCACAGCACCGCCCGCCAGCTGGAGGAGACAACTGCCTCACTCAACACTGCACTGCTGTGGCCTCACCTCACAGACTGTGTGCAGCTTGGGGCACCTCAACAGAAGGACATCAGACTTTATGAGTGTCCTGAGCACACTGACCAGAATAGTGAACGGTCTCAAGGGCGAGCTTTACAGGGAGCTGCTGATGTCACTTAGATTGTTCAGCTCAAAGAAAGGGAACATTCGTGTTAAGCAAATAATGACTTTTCAAGCATAGCATCAGCAAAGTGGAGAATGGGAGATTGAGTTCCATGAGCTAAAAGAACAGATTGCCTTGAACAGAGGGATCATCTCTCATACAAGTATGAAAATCTATTTGAGTAGAAACACACATGCATATGCAGACTTCAGTCATGTTGGTAAGGAAACTAAAATGAAGGTTCAGCTGTATAAAGGGGTCTTTCTTTCCTATCCCTCAGAACTGATGTTCTGAACACCTCCGTACAATTTTTAGTAGTTTTATCTAATCACTTTAAACAATGAACAATCCTCAGAAAGACACTCACTGGTCTGTGAACTATGCATTAAGATGGAGAATACGTAATTTCTCCATGAAGATAAGTAAGTTTAATAATTTTTACTCTTCAGATTGTCTCCAAGTGGAACCAGAACTCTTACAGTATTACAAAACTAGTTCAGTATTCCTAGAAATAGATACAGACATAATGTTCTCAGAGACTGAAAAGACTAAACAATAAACTGAACGGCAAACGAATAAAAAATAGTATTTGTACCACGGAAAAGAACTATATATCAAAGCTAAAGTAGATGGTAATGGCTGCATACATAAACAGGCATTCCCAAAGATCCAAAGGCAAAAAAAAAAAAAAAAAAGAAAAAGAAAAAAAACAACACTGTGGCCACATTTTGCTCTCAGATTCCAAAATAACTACTGATTTCAGTTAAAATCTTTGGGCTTATTAATGTGCCTGAGGTAATGTACACACCCATATCAGGTCTGATTATTACCAGTCAGAGTTTTAGCCAGAAGTGTCTTTTCACCTACCTTCAGATAAAAGTAAAACACTGCTTGGATATCAGAAATTGTGGCAGCAGGAGCAGCTACTTCTATCTACACGTGATTTGAGCTGACATTGCCCACCTGTTCAATTAAAAAGAATCTGCAGGGATTGGTTGTTTTTAAAACAAAAACATACTCTAAAAAAGTTCTATAGTCTATAGAAGGCTTCTATAGTCACAAGTTTATGCTTTTACTGCTATGTTCACTTGATGACTCCAGCTGATTATGTCTTGTAGTACGGATCAAAATGGAGCAGAGGGCTGATTACAAAACTTAGAAAGCAGAGGCAAGGAATGTATTGGAGACAAATAAATTTCTGCTCCTCCAGACAGTAACTTTATTCAAAATTATGAATACTTTGTCATTTGCACACTTTCATTTACATATTTACGTCTATTTTACAGATGCAAGAACTCTCAAATATGAAGACATTCTATCCCACCCTAACAGTCTTGTACAGGAATATAGTCAAAATACAGAACTGTTACCTAGGTGTCCCTGCTCTAATTCATTAAACGCAATACTTCCTCTAAGGTGCATTCCTTTAAACTCGCTGTGAGAGAGCTTTTTTCTAGCGTGTTTCCAGAGTGTTCCAGTTGTTATACTACACATGGAAAACAGGTTAATTTCTTATTACCCTAAAGTGGACTGTAATTGTTTGAAATACATCAAAATACCATCATGTAGCAGCAACCAATTTTAAGAGGAAAAAAAGTGAGGATTTCAGTCTTGCTCTATTTCTCTCTTATTGCTGGTGGTTCAGTTTTCAAGGCTCACACTTCCTTTTAACTGGCCACTGTAATGGCTTATGTGCAGCCTCTTAATTGAATATGATTTTTAAAAAAGTCCTTCTACGACACACTAGGACATGGCTCAGCCTGGAATTCAAACTAAGGAATTAAGCAAAGCTGTCCTAAAGTGAAATCCACAACTGTCAGACTTAAATACTAATGTCTCTTAAGATTAGTCTCCCTACACTGAAGAAATACATTGTACTTACATGCTTGCTGCATTGGAAAAACACTTCATCTTCACACAGAGAAACCTTCCCAGCCTTCTACAAACATGGCTGTCATCACGACAAAGACACCAACTCTAAGTAAGTATTGACAATGGCTGTCTAAGCACCGGTTCATTTGAAACCGATGCCATACCACTGCGTTTTTCAGTCTCTCTGATTCATCAGTATTCAGTGTGCCTACTCCCAGGAACCACTCGGGAAACATTCAAGAAGATCCTCACTGAACAGAGATGTCTTCATAAACACACATAGATAGCTACAGCAAACATCACAACCCACTTCTATGATAACACTGCATTTTTAAGTGCCAACTAAAGCCATTCCCTGAGCTGCATATTATCAGCTGACATGAACAACTACCAAGCATCCACCAGGATGCGGAACAAATAAAAGCTGAGTTTAAGCTCACCATTGCCATAAGGACCACATTAACAATGACCCCACTTTCGTCTACACTTGAGTCTGTGTGCACAGAGCACATTTCCTGGTGCAACAACGAAATTAGGAGCCAGAAAGTATTTTTCACTGAGATGGCTATCCTGTCTGAAAGGTGAAGGGTATGAAATAAACAGTACATTAATCACCTCTACGTCAAGCTGAAGCAATAGGTGTGTCCCCCTTCAACTGGCAGTAACCAGTAGAACAGCAGTGGCACTGAAAACACTGAAGGAGCATTTGATAAAAAGCTCCAGAAGAGTTGACAGTACAGAGACTCTCCAGCCAACACTGAACAGTATTTGTCACAGTGATGCCATTGGGCATCATCTGGATGTAAGCTCTGTGGCTGGAGAAGAAAATATTAATACACAAGCTATGGAGTTTATCCTTTTAATCCCCCGTGACCATACCCTTATGCTCAGGTATCAAGGCTTCCTCTAAGATCAAGGGAATCAGAACAGGAGCTTACTTAGAAACTAAGGGCACAGGGTGGGGAGGAAGAGGAGAAGTGCCTTCAAGCAGCTGGTTCTCATATTCTCAAGAGATTATTAGAGGTTCCAGCTGAAGGAAATACCTCCTCAACTTAAGATGTATACACTTTGACTTTCGGCACTGCAGTCCCCTGTGAGGACCCTACTGTCATCCAGCTGAGGCACTGATACATAAGAAACCCCACATCATTTCCTAGCAACAAAACTAGTACCACCAGCACAAGCAAGACCTTTGTAGCCAGCTATGACCTCAACCATAAATATCTTTCTAGAGAGTTTATTTAGGGTCCTTCAAGTTACAGGATGCCGTTCTGCTTTCAGATACACAAATCTGTCACTACTGCAATGGCAGCCACACCTCTGATAAGATATTTTGGTCTCCAATTTTCAATACAATTTCCTGTTTTCAAAATTTCTTCTGTGTTCCTCAAACACAGGCCCCACTCCTCCCCACACCCAATTTTATAAAGATCTTTAAAATAGCAGTTTTCCAGCATAATCTTAAGCACAGTGTACTGAGAGACTATGCTTATCGAAGAAACCTAATTCATAAGCTAAACCTTTAATATATACTTGTGGTATGATTATTTTCTGTTTTTGTATTCAGAGAAGGAATATTGAAAATACTCAAATGGAAGGAAAATAAATGGAGGAAGAGGTGTTCTCAAGATGGCATAAACCGTAAATGGTAGAATAGCAAAGGTCTTAAAACTAAAGTTTTCAGTCTTATTTTCTACAGTCTTTCTTCCATTATATTTACAGCTTTTATTTTACAGCTCCTTACTCCTAAGAGTACTAAAACTATTTAAAAGGGTAGAAAGCTCCAAGCCCATGAACTTCTTTTTTAAGAACAAAACAAACAAAAAAACAAAGAAGAGGAGACGAGAGAAACACTTCGCTCTCACAAATCTTTGCCGATCAGAAGAAGCACATCCCAGGTATCAAGAGACTGAAGCAGTATCTGGCACGAGCCCGTTGTTTCAGCCAGCAGAAAGCAGTGGATCAGCCAACTGGCTTTATGCAGGTTTTCCTTGCTAAGGTGAGCTGTGTTGTACACTGTGGCATCCTGACTTAGCAGGCAGCCTGCTGTGTGTCCAAGACAGGGCAGAGTGTGACAAACTACCAAAAACATCATACTGATAAATATATATATATATACACATGCTAGTACACAGTCCTGTGTACTGCATAAGAAAGAGGGTCAAGGATCAAAGAGAAAGATCGTTTGACACCCTTCTCCTGAATACTTCTTCAGATGAGCTTGTAGAAGAGCCACACAAGGCGAGGGAAAGCTATTTAGAGAGACTCCTTAAGAGTCCATCATTATTCCATGCACAGTCTCCTTTGCAGCCTCCTCAAGAATCTGTTATCTGTGATCTATTCTCCACCATAATTCCAGCCAAAATACATCAGCAAAGGTAAACATCTAGGAAAAAAATTTGCAAGTCATATTCCCAAAACCCCAAATTTAAATTGCAAAGAACCTAAAAAAATACACAAATCATTCAAAAAGTCTAATATACTTGCCCAGTACAATAATTACAAGATTATATTCATGCATAACCAAACTAAGATAATTCTAATGCCTAACTAACCTAAACTGAACTAAAGGCACTGATTTTAATAGACCTCCATCTATGACCTTATGAAATAAAATCTGTACTTTCTTCATATTTGCAACCGCCTGACCAATTTTAAAGACAGTGCAGGGAAAAATATTATTGTTTAAAATCTGCATTGCTTCTTGGTTGAGCACGTCTAAGCAGAAGTCACTGAAATAACTGTACTAACTTTCAGAAGATTCTAAAATAAAAAGTAATATCCCAGTTTTATCATGTCTGTTATTACACTCTTTCTCCATCTCATTTATTGTTTCTTTGCCCTACAAATGGCTGTCTTCCTATCTTTGGTAATTACAAGAACATGTACTTCTATCTAGCAAAAAAATTTAAATAGCTGTGTAGTAACTCCATAATTCTTAAAAAAATTTAAAAGGCATCATCATCATCTGTTTCAAAGCTTTCCAAGCACAAGAAGAAACAGTTCTCTACAAACACGCATGCAAAACTCACAACTACATGTAAATGCCTCCTCCTATAAACATGTATCTGCACATATAAACAAGAAACAGTTTTAGTACAGTGCCAATCCCATGAAAAAAAAGAACAGGGGAGAGGCAGACAAAGTAAGTTTTATAGCGTGCATCACAGAAAAGACTGTTTTCTAACATATTTTGATAGCTGTTTTAAGGAGACCATAATGATCAGGTTTTCTTCATCTACATGACAGATGGTTTGCTTCACCAATAAGGAAATTGTAGTCTGCCTGCTAAAAACTAGGTAATCTATGGAAATATTTCAATAGTATATTATTTTAGCTTAGGCACGTCTATGCACTAGCAATTTCTTGCACTATATGTTCACCTGTTTACAGAGCAGCACTTATTTTTAGCTAAGGAGACTACTTACATGAGGCTGCAACACTTCATTGCAGAATTAAGGCAGATCAAACAACTTGTTGATCCATGAATGACTACACACTTGAGTTGTGAACCATATGGAAGGAAGCACTTGACAATGATGGCCTAAATACATTTGCTTCAGAGGCCAGTAGCATGCATCAGATGATCTCCTGGAGTATCAACCTGACCAACATTTCTGAAGTTGCTCAAGTCTACAGAGGCAAAAAACCCCCAGTATTTACATGAAAGGTATACACAAACCTTGCACTTTCAAGTTGGACACTCTGTTCTGAAAATTTGTCCTGACATTTATTTTGATTAAGCTCTCACAAACAGCTGGTTCTGCTTAACTTAATCTCATTAAAAGTCCCAAGCAGACGAATTTAAGCAGGCCCTGTTCTACTGTAAGTCAAACCTGTAAAAACATGACACTCCACATGTTTCCAAACAACAAGCCTTCAGCATCGTCTTCACTGGTGTGTGTATCCTCTAACTACAAGCTGCAGCTTTAGTTGTATTGAGTGAGAAGTGTTTCTCTCAGCCTGTATTATTCTACGGCTTCCTACTTCTTATTTGTAGTTTTAAGTAAGCAGACAGATTTCCTTTTTTGTGGCTGACTGAGGAAATCAACTGAAGTGATGAAGGGGAAAGGCGCTCTGTGTCGACCAGCCTTCCCTGAAGAGACTGTAGTTCGCAACATGACTCAAGGTCTGTGTGCACTGAAGTGTGATGGATGGTTTCACAGGGCTGGTAACTTGAACATATTAATTATATGATTCTATCTGGTAACCTAAAGGGCTCTATAAAAACAGCTTCTGTCAGTCATGCTGTTTTCAGATTTAGCTGGTTTTTACTGTGCTAAGTATAGACAAAATAGGCAGGTAAGCTGCAGCCAGTAAATTTAGAAGGGAGTGAGAAAGAAGATGAGTGCTGTAATACAGGTTTATCAGTGGTGTTCTGGCAATACATTCCCAAGAACCCATTAACCTTTAAGGAAAGGGACAGGGAGTAAGTATAGCTAAACAGAGCTCAGTTATATAAGCTTTAGAGGACCTTTAAGGAAACAGATGCATATATTTCACAATTTAAGAAAGACAACAAGAAAAAGAAAAACCAAAACCCAACCACAGACACTACAAGCATTATTCCAGAAGTGGGCTTAGCAGCCACTTCTCCCACTGCAACACTCACCGTACTTGAAATGCTTTGACACTTCAGCAGTTTTGAGATGGACCAGCGCCCCATACAAGGAAGTATAAGAACATATATAATATTAATCTCATATATTATAAGAACAGTTGATGCAGATAATTAACCTTCCTTCTAACATGCCTTGTTTTGACATAACTGCACAAGTTTGAATTTATTCAACTCAAGTCATAGAAAAACCTTTTGTTAATAACACTTTGCAGTCAAATCAACATTTGCTACAGCACTGCTGAGATCAATAATATTACAAAAGAGAGAAATCCGGTGCAGCCTGCTGTCAATCAGTTCTCTTCTGAGCCACATTATATTCCATTCATCATGCTGCACACCCTACTTCCTTGCCCAGAGGGAAGGGAATTAAAAGGTCACCCCTTAGCCAATAAAATATATATTTAGCTATTTTGTGGGGAGGAAACAGTATCTTTAAGCAGTCATCCAAAGAAGACAGACTACCCAGAAGGTCGCATGCTGCTGCACATCAATAAAGATCTTGATCTAGGAACTGAAATGAAAAATATCAAACCACTGAAGGTATGAAAGGGGGACTCAGAGACCTGTCAGAAAAATTACAAAATTAGAGCTGAGCACCGCATTCAGCAAATAGATGATATAGACATGGCAGAAATAAGTAGTGCTGGGAGCTAGGTTCAGATAGCATACTCTGAGATTTTCAGTAACAGGAAAAAAATCACTTTGGATACTTTTTATATCTATCCACATTTTCTCTTAGGTCTTGCTACTGGTAAACACGTAAGTCAGCTCCTCTTTTCTTTCTTTACCTCTTCAGTCTTTCCAGGACTGCTTCACTGTAAGCATAATAAAAAAAAAATTTTAGAAGAGTAATACCCTGCTGATACCTATTTCATGATTCTTTTAATCCCAAAAATTGCTTTCTCCTCCATTCTTTCAGCCTCACTAATTGAAATGCTCCAGGGAACAGTCCTTGTGGAACATGTGGAAGTAAGAAAGAGCACCCAAATTGTACTTCCATTGCATGTCAAAACAAACATTAGATGCTTAAGACAACAGAAACAGCACTGGAATTCTAAGAAAATACACTGATTTTTGCCATCCATGCTGCTATCAAAATACATATAGCAGACTCATCATCTCACTGAAGAACTGTAGCTGTAGAACACAGTTTTTGCACTAGAACTACTGTAACCAAGCAAGAAAAAGACCAACTGGTATTCTATACTCCCTCAAAAAAAAAACCCCTCAGCTTATGGCATTTCATCCTGAATGAACACATTTATATGCACGCAACTGCACTGAAACAAACCTGATGGCAGCAAATTCCATAGTGAAATAAGAGGTACTTCAAATGCCAAACCATAAAGCTCTCTAGGACTGGAACACAGAATCAAGATAATGCGATTACAAAAACAGCACAAAATTGCTGGCTAAGAAAGAATGATCAGAGTGTCTGTGCCTGGAAAGGGTTTGAAACTACAGAAAGGGAAAGAGGCTGTGAAGGCACTGAAGTCACGAGAGGAAGAAAAACGTACGTTTCCCAATGGGAAATATACAGGAGAAAGAACAAACAAAGAAACGTTACCTATGGCACTGAAGAAAAACAAAAGCAAAGTTGCAGTCAACTTTGACAGGTATCCAGCACTGAAGTTCCGCTAATGTTCTGGGTAGGAAAAAAAACCCCAAAACAAATCTCAAAACCTACAGACCCCGTAACTTTACATGCAAGTTATAGTGAACGTTCATACACAGGGTATTGTATAACTATAGAGTTAAAAGACATCTCTTATGTAACTTATACTTTGTTGACACAGAATTAAATGTGTTCCTTTAAGGAATAAGTTCACCATAAAAGTCTTCCTGAAAAGAGAAGAAGGAAAAAAAAAGAAAAAATGGTAATTGCTTCCTAAAACTGGTCCCTGGTCAAAAGGGACATATAGAACTGTACATAATCACCTGCCAGCCTTCCTGCTGAGAAAGCTTGAACTTCTTGTACCACTAGATATGATTCCTACTCCTACCAACATTATCTGATCCCAAAAGCAGGCTGTGAGGACCACTTACACAATGAGACATCATGGCACATGCCTGCAAGTGTCAGAACTTGACCCTTACAATATATAAAGGATCAGATCACTAAAACACGTAAGCACGTGTTCATTTGCATTGAAGTCTACAGGTACATTCACAAGTTAATGATTTTGGGAAGAGGAAAACCTGAAAGAATCTACAAAAAAAAAATTTCTTTAAATTCTATTGAATGGGGAGTATCCCTGGGCTTTCTATATGTGTTACTCTTTCCACAACTCTGTAATTCTTGGCACTTAGCAAGAAGTACCCAGCATGGTGCTTGACTGCTCCTCATAAGAGCTGATTATGCTCCTATAGCCACTTAGAGGAAGATTTAGAAGTATGAAATAAGTACCTACACACCTACGTTTTCTCTTCATCTTTTAAAGTAGAAAAACATTAACTTTAAATAAAGAATACCCCTGGCAAATGAAAATTAATTTATTATGCTTAAAATTATTTTAGCCACTCCATTTGCCCCTCCAGTCCTATGTGCAGAAGGCCAACTACCAGCAGTGACTGCAGCACCAGTTAAAAGCACGAGATTTACGCTGGCGCTCTTATTAGAGCTGAGGTAATTTAAGAGGAATGTCAGCACAAATTTACTTTTCAAACTTTATTACTCTGCTTTAAGAAGAGAAAGAATGCCTGCTATTGTAATTTTTAAAATATTTACAAAATCTTTGGTATCTGGTTTTAGTCGCACAGAGTTAAAACCAAAACTCTAACATCACCTCGCATCACATTTCTTTCATAAGAAAATAGAACATAAGAATAAGAAAAATCACATTTAGTGCAAACAAAGTTTTTAAAGAGAAATGTGATCACTCTTCACTCTAGATAAAATTCAAGGCTACAGTTGAATTAAAAGGAGCTACACGTGGACTGCTCTGCAAGCTATGAGCTTGTGAATCTGGCATAGGTATCTGAGCCATTCAAACTCACTTCCCTTTGAATGTGCAGATTCCTACCACGGAGAGGCAAAAGAGACAGAAAATCTCAAGCTAATGACATCTACGCCAGTTGCATAACTTTAATCCTGAACCAGAGGCCACATTCTCACCCTCCTGTCTGCAGATTGAACTTCCTTCTCTTCTTTTGGTAGAGAACAATGTAACCTACTTTTAAATAATCGTTATTTGTCTTTAAAGAGAAGGATGATGGAAACTGTCCTGGTGGCCATTCAGTAGTGACCTTTTCTCACAGCATAGAGACGTTTCAAAAATCACCTCTGTACCACGAAGGCCTTCCAAAGTCATCTCTAACAGACACGTATTTTATTATTTCAGTAACACAGGAAAGAAATGCAGAAGTTGAGCAGAATACCAAAGCAAAAGGTAACCATGTGGGAAAGAGGCAATGTACTCTTTGGCTTTGCAAACGGCAGGCAACAGAAAAACCACTGATGTACCATGATACTTTTCCTATTAAACCAAATACCTTTTTGAACGTAACTATTTGTAATAGTAGCACCAAGGATTAAAACAAAAGCCCGTCCTGTGCAGTCAAAAAGGAATTCTAACAGAGGGAACCAAATGAAGAAACAACAATTTATTTGCTCTATCTCCTCCTGCTCTGCCTAATGCCTGCTGTTAGCAAGGCACTGTCCTCAGGCGGCGGTGCCACTCAGCCCCTGCTCTCTCAGACAAGGCTCCCAAGACGATGCCATTTTGAGGTAGACACCTGTCCACTGGCAACAAGCATGAGAGCATCAACTGCAAAATGAGGCTACCACATGGCAACATCTTTCAGTCACTACAAAACCTGCTTCCAAACTGAAACAGCTACCAAGAGGTGAAAAGCTCCATATCACATTTCTAATCCCTCCTCTCTGCAACTTATTTTTTCTACTTTGTAATGATTCATGTAAGTTTTCCTGGTCTTATAAAACTTGCTCCCTCGAATATGTTCCCCAAATCGCTTTGACTTTCATGTAGCAAGGATTTTTACATGTGAGAAGTATTCTGTTGCTCATTTCCTATTTGATAACATAGACTTAAGAAAAAAGGTCAGATAAAAATTGGTATAATGTGGAGCTCTAGTGGTAATGAAGAAGTAAAGCAGCATATAACACCAACCATGAAAAAGCAGATATTGACCTTTAGTAGGAAAATGGTAAGTGAAAACATCATAACAGATGGATTGAAACAAGGAAGAAGAAGAAGGGAAAGAGCTTAGCATCAAATTCAACATAACTTCAGGCTCACAGAATGCATCACCACAAACAACATGATGAGTAACTCTCATTTCTGCGCACAAACTTGCATCTTGTAATTCACTGCAGTTAAGCAACAGAAAAAATAAGATCAGTTTGCTTATGTTAGCCTTAAAGGAAAAAAATATATATATATACTACAGGAGGAAACCAATGTTCCTTACCAAAACTAACTGAGAGTTGAGTAATTCTATGCAATCTTTTAAAACAGTTCTAGTCATATATATTGTCCTTCTCATGATAGCCATGGCAACTCCTGCACTAGCCAGTAAATACTCTGTTCTCAGCTGTATCATTACCAAAATAGTGTACCAACCACCGTAGGGAGCTTTAACACTGAGATTCGGTACTGATCTGACTGACTTCAGACTGATGAGTTTAGCTGGAATTAAATCCTGAACTAGGAGAGCTTCTTCCTTATATACAAGTACTATCACGCATCCTGCTGGCAAGTATAATCGGCTTAAGTCCTGCTGACAGTCGATATTCCACCTGTAAAGGAGATGGGTTTTCATACAGAGTGAGAGGATATGTAAAGCATCCTCTGCATCTAGTGTGCCTCACCACAGAGGATGCTGGAATTCCTACATCCCCCTGTGAAACACTGGCATTATTTTCTTAACTTCTAAGATGCTAAATGAACTTGGATATAAAGTTTCTAAAGCTAAAACAACATTGACAGCTATCGGACTACCAAAAAGGTGCCCAAAGACCACAGGAAACATTGCAGCGTGAATGTACGAACAACTGTGCAGTATTAGAAGGGCTCATTTCCAAAGTCAGGTAATATCCCTGGCTGCACAAACACACACCATTTTGAACCTTTAGTAAGAAAAACCTGCTATTCCTTCATAGGGAAACTGCTTTCCACCAGGACTACAGAAAAGCAAGACTGAAAAAAGCTCGTGTATATATTACTAGTGACTTGCAACAGACCCTCCAACTATTCCAATCCATGTAATGACTTGTTTAATATTTTTGCTAGGGACTTTTGCTCTACTTCCCAAGTTGGGCACACAGTGCCTTGATTCAGTACTACCCCATCTAAGGCAGAATATAGTTCATCTGCTAGAGTAGACCATTAACTTCTCCGTAAGTGTTCTTGTCTGGCAACATCCAGCCTAATGGGGGGTTTTAATTAGCATTAATTCCATTCTAGTGCCACAGTGAAAACAAATTATTCTGGGCTTTACACCTTTTCCACCCAAGGAACAGCCGTTGACCGAAGAGGCATGCCCCTTGGGTCTGACTTAGGTGTATTTCAAAAGCATGGGATACCAAACACCCCAGAGTTACAAGCCTCGGAGAGGAGATTTCCAAGCTGTGTCTGTTACCTGGTGGGCAGCTGCACTCTGGAGCCGCTTCTCTCGCTACTCGTATTTTTGCCAAGTGCTCGTAGGATTTCTGGGGGCGAGAGAAGCAACATAAGGGCACTCGGCGAGCTCGCTCCGCCACAGGCAGCGCTCCCGACCGCGGCCGCAAGCTGGAATTTACCGCTATGCCAGGGGCTGCGCAACCAGCGGTGGCTTCTTTGCTTGGACTCGGCCTAAGGTGTCACACTGACCTCACCACCCCCACATCAACAAAGGCAAGCCCGACACCTCGGGGTCTCTCCCACCGCCGCCGCAAGTGACCCCCGTCTTTCTGCCTTCCCGACACGCGCGGTCGAGAAGCGCAGGGACGGCGGCCAAGTTACAGACGGGAAAAGCGCCTCAGGGGCGGCGTGCGCAGGGGTCTCCCGCGATCCCCCATCCCGCCCGCTCCAGCAGCCCGGGGCGCCCCCGGCCCGCTCCTCCCCCGGCCCCGCCGCCCCCCGGGGATGCGGGAT
>VZTF01005935.1:1284823-1328088 GCA_013397755.1 Cnemophilus loriae
GGCGGGGGGGACCCACAAGCCGGCAGCGGGGCTGGGTGCGAGGCGAGCCCCCGCGGCTTCCAGCCGCCCTTCGGAGGGAGCAGCGTGCTCTGCGAGCGCTTTGCCACTTGTCAGAGAGGTTTTCAGGCGCGGGGCGGGAAGCGCCCCCCCTCCGCCTCCCGCTCCCCTCCCCGCCGCCGCCCGAGGACTTGTTGCTCCCGCTCCACCTGCCTGCCGGCGCCCAGCAGCCGCGCCGCGCCAGGCGGGGAAGCCCGCAGGCGGCAGGCAGCCCGCGCTGCCCCGCTGTCAGCCGCGGAGCCGCCGCCCCGCATCCCCGCCCTCATCGGCATAATTTATTCACCTAGGCGGAGGGGCGGCCTGCGGGCCGCGGGGGGCTCTCTTTGCATAATGTATGCACGGCGTGCAGGACATCAGACTCACAAATTAGGAGGGCGAGGGTCGCAGAGGCCTCGGGACGGGCGCCCGCGCCGGGAGGTACCGGGGAGGGGGCTGCAAGGGGCGGCCGGCCCCGCCGGGAACACCGAGCAAATTGACAGCGGTTTATGGCTGGGCTGTCATGCCCACAGTGTGGGCATAAAGCACGGGTGCGCTCCGTTGTCCCGTTCTTTTTTTAGAGTGCGGAGGATAAACGTGTATAACTCACCGTCGCAGGCAGGCGACGCGAGGGCTCACTTCCAAAGAAGCAGCATGCACTAACTTCCTACTGTATTAAGGTTTATTTTTAGCTAATTTTCTTTCTGCTTGTTTATTTATCAAGTTGCTTCTTCACTGTTCCATGCACACTGGGCAGTTTTTATTGTGCCTGGTTTGGTTGACTAGAAAAGAAGCATCAACATCCAAAGAACTGCAGATGTGGCCTGATGGGAAGCTTGGTGGTTTCTGGTCCTTTCCTCTCTGCCACTTACCTTCCAAATGCTGCATTGACCTGCTGTAGTTTGGTTCTCATCTTGGCATTACCGCAGTGCATCTACTATAAAGCACTTTTGTGTGACATTTCATGTGTTTGGTACACTTTTTGAACCAGAGAATCTTCTCGAAGCACCACCAGATATTGAAAGAACACGTAGCTCACCCTGCTTGGTGTTTACGTATGTGAACACTGACTGCTTACAAGATATGGGATGAAAAAGAGGTCTGTCCAACTATGACACTTCTCAGACAAGACTAAGAGTGTTGGTTTATACTATGAATCAAGTTTGCTTATGGAATCATATTTGTGCAGTTTTATTACCTATTGTTTCCCAAGTATTCAAGCAGTCACAACTTCCACGAAGACATGGATCCAAAAAAGCTTTGTGGGTTTCAGTCTAATTACTTAGACTTTGAATAAAGTGTACCAGAAGTTCACAGCTAGTCATTTATTCTTCATAATTTGTCTCTTCTTTCTAAACAAAAAGTTTTGTGTACCCCAGTCAGAGAGAAGAAATCATGATTTCATAGCCCTAGGTGATAGTTTCTTCACAATAAACAGTTAAGAGTTGCAATGGACAGTTTGCAAACAAATTCCACCAAGCAGCGCATACCTTATAGTCAGGACTTGTGAATAGCAACTGCACTTTTCAAAACAAGGACTCGCTCACAGACTATCTGTCAGCAATAAGAAGTTGAAATAGTATTTGGAATTAATAAACTGACAGAAGAAAATAAGTAATACCCACATGCTCTTATTTGGTGCACAGCATGGGCTCCCTGAGTATGGTATGAGCAGTGCCGAGGCTGCTTCAGAGTGGCTGGCAGCACACGAGGCGCTGGAAGCCATTGGCATCAGCTCCAGCGCTTCACATTACCCTCTGCTGCTAGTAGCCAGCACCATTACTCACCCCTGCTCGTGGTGACATCCAGCAAAGTAACCCTGCAAACCCTCAGGATATAATTGCCATTTTCTGCAGGGGGTGAGTGAGGCGCCGCTGGGAGCAGGACGGCTGCCCACACTCTGCTGCTGCCTCACAGCAGCACTGCCTCGCTTGTGGTGTCCAAGTGGGTGCTGCTCGGCTAGGCCAGGGTGACATTTCCTCTTGAGATCAGCTCTTCTTATTTCAGGGCAGATACAGACATCCTCTGGCTGCTTCAGTGCCCCACATGAGGCACAGACAGCCATGTACCCATAGGTCAGTGTGATGTGGCTGGATGTTTTGCTTGGCCAAATGATGAAAACTTTCAGCCCGAGCATCTTTCTGTCCCAGCGTTATGCCATCCGTTTGTTTTGGATAAGGCATATTCTGCATCAGAAATTTAATAGCCTGAGACAGAAAGTCTCTTGTTACATTGGATTTGCACATACTTGCCATCATAAAGATTGCCCAACGAGCCAGATTATCATGTTTGTGTGGGGCACAGTGCAAAGCCATTTTCCTACTGAATAACAAATCTAATGCTAGATGTTTCTTATTCAGAAGAGCTATGATGAGAAATCTTTCTTTTTTCTGTCTGGGACAAATAGAAAAATCTGCCATACTAGAATCAAAGCCCAAACCGGGAAAGCAGAACTCTAAAATATCCAAGAAATAGTTTTCATGCTCTTTTTCACAATGGATAGCCATATCTCTACACAGCTGGGAGAAATGCTAGCCCTGCCTGGTCTTGCCTCTGAAAAGAGATGAGGCTCATGCTCATGTGTACATGGGTCTGCTCAAACATATCCTCAGACAAAGGGAAACATGATGAAGAGTGAGAGGAGAAAGACCAGTGTCAAGTCTTCCTCCTTGCTCCAGCTTAAAGTTACATTTTTCTTTTTGCTAAAGCTTGGTTCTGGGAAAGATGTCAGCTAAAAGTTTGTTAAAATGCTTAGAAATTACTTGATAATGGTAGAGTTCAAGAACAAATTATTTCCAATAGCTTTTTTCCTAATGTGTTTTCACCTAGAAACAGATAACAGTGAGTGTTTGAAAATGCAAATTAGCAGTGTTCTCTGCTTGCAGCAAAACCATGGTGATTTTCCTGATGGAGGCATTATTTATCCACTTCATGGCAAGGTTGGTCCAGAACAGATTAGACTGGACTGTGGAATCTGAGCAGCAAGCTAAATTATGCACAGTCTGATTAAATCTAGCATGGGAGTTGTTTGTGTAGGCAAAGAACATAACACAGATGTTTTACCTGTTATAAAAATCTCCAGTCACGTCTGCCCGAGTCGAGAGCGTTAAGCAGCCATACCCTCCCATGCTCAGTTACTTGATACCATCAAGTGGACGACCGGCAGCTTTGCAGTGTGCTTGTCCCATCTAAACACAATAAACCAGAGGAAAAAAATGTTAAGGCACAGCATTTGCTGCTTTTGCCAGCTTTCTGCAAGCAGGAGGCAGAGCGAATCCAGGACATGCATGTGTTCAGTGCCAGTGAGCCTGGTTCTTATTTTGCAGCCATGATGATGCCAGAGTCAAGAAGGCATCTACTTAGGATCATAACTAAGATTAAAACCAGATTGCTGTAGCACTTTTGAGAATGCTATCCATGCAATGAAAGAACAGGGTTTCTTTTTTTTCCCCTCTCTCTCTTAAAAAAAGCCACTATTTTTTTACCTTTTTAATGGTGAAGATGTATAGGTCTTGAATTAGACAGAGTAACTTGGTCTAAGGAGTTAAACTCCTATTCCAGGAGTAAACCAGACAGCAGTTTGTATGGGCAATCAGTCATTTAACTGCTTGCTGCCAGGAACTGTATCTCAGATGTTGCTGGTCACATTTAAGATGTTATACCGTGCAAGTTTAGGTTACAAAACACTTAAAATGCTTTAAAAGCCTATTTTGTATCTGATAGCCAGAATACAGCAGCTTGAAATAACCGTACACCAGGTTTTTTGAGCTGGCCACTAACACGTACAGGTGGAGTATAAGAAATGGCAAGTCTGCAGCACTCCAACTCAAACAGCAGCAAAAGGAGGAGAATTTTAAGTAAGGTCTGCTGAAGTGCTCATGCACACAGACCTGAGGCAGCCACGCTTCCCACCAAGGGGGAAGTGCTCTCGCTTTGAAGATTCGAATCTCTAAAGGCCACATTTCAGCAGATCTTGTGTATGACCAGGCCAAAGATATTGACACAAGATGCTACTGTTTGCATTTCATGAGTCTGTGTTTGAAGATGTGGATGGTGTTTGCAGATAACAATTTTCCACCAGACAGGACTAGTGTCTGGAGTTCTTTCCATATTTTTATGTCTACAGCATGCTGTATTCTGGCTGACCAGTCCACAGTCCACTACTGGATTTCTTTAGCAGATACAACACAAACTTGTGACTAACATTATGCAAAATTAGGCGAGTGAAAAATAAGCATTCATCTGCTGAAACAACAAGCCATGTTCAATTTGTGATATATATTGCATATATGACCAGGAAAGGCAGAAGGCAGAGAATAAATACGAATAGAGATTGGAATCTAGGACTTTGAGTTAGAGCTGAGGCAATGCACAAAAAGATAAACGCTCGAATGGTTAATAATGGTTATGCAAACCCTTCTTCTGCAAAGGTTCCTGCTTTCAAACGGAACTTATATATTATTCATTCTATGTGGAGTCAAATTGTATCTGCATTCTGCTTCTTCCTCCATTCATCTCTCTCCTGCTCAGTTCAGCCTTCAAATTGGAGTGCATCTTGCACCCTAAATGAGATTTTACTCAACTTTTGTATACTTATATGGGAAAAATGCAAGGTGGAAGCAGAATCCAGCACTCCTCTCACTTCTCAGCTCCCTGGCAGACTAGGTAGTATGGTATTTCTCATTGACCTGCTCATAATATCTGCCAAGATAGCTCAGAATCCCCAGAAAAACAACTTACTTCACTGTTTTGGGAAGAAAGTTGGAAAAGCCTTTCGCTTTCAAATATCCAAATTGATTGCCTTCTGTCACTTTAAATTTAATATAAGCACATTACAGCATACATGATGCAGTACATTAATATACTTAGCAGATGGATAACACTTGCTCATGATTTAATACTTAGATATATTCATTTCACATCTACTGTACAAACACTTCATATATTTGAATCTTTAAGTCAGACTTATCTTCAGACTAGAGGCAATTGAGTCACATGAGCATAGGATTTAGTTTATTAGTTTCATTACCTTATTGGTATTTTGGCAAACCTAATACTAAAAATAAAAAAATAAAACCAAAAAACTTACATCTGGATTTTAATATATTTCACAGGATTTCCTTTTTCAACATGATGAAACCAGCTCTCCTAGACCTACAAACTGATTCAAGACAAAATTCAGATCCTGTATGTCATTCTTTACTAAAATTCACAAGTATTTTTGACATGAATGTGTTACAAAACACTTCATAACAGATAAACCAACTGTCTTACATTTTTCATAGATTCAAACACTTGCTTTAAAATGCAGCTGATTCTTGGGAAGCTCTGGCAAGAATTTTACTGAATGGAGAGCCATCATCAGAAATTAGGATGAGGAGAGCAAACCTGAGAACCTCAGACTGAAAAAAAAAGACATCCCTGCCCTGGCTCCAGGCCAATTAATATCCCTTAGTTCCCTGGTCTGTTTATTTGTGTATGAATGAACACCAGTGGAATTCCTCGGTCGTGGTGAAAAGCTGGGAGGACAAAGTTTGGACTGAGTTTCTGAGCCTGCAAAGTCCTATATTAACATGGAACTTCGCTCAGGTCTGTAGTCTGATCCAAATCAATAGGATTAGTCATGGAAGTAAACTTTCACATGTGCTGGAGTATTTGGAGGGTATAAAAATGCCAAGGCAAGGGACAAGATGAATCCAACACAAAAAGCTAATTATACAGCGGAGAAATTCTCTTCACCTTGTTAATTCCAAATTTCTTGTATGCAGAAGCAGTTACATTTAAGAGGTTTTTTTTTCTCGGAGAAATTATTACAATAAAGAGTATACTGCTGAGAGATCTCAGTGGAAACCACCTCTGAAAAAGGCAGCAGTAACTCTGAGTACATTTTTATGCCCCAACACAGTTACTGGAAATGTAAAGTTTCTGCAGGATACTGGCATATATAGAATCATTATAATGCAGATAAACTAACATTTCTATAAGCACTGTCAGTGATTTACATACTTAAAACAGGTTGAAGCTTCTGAAATCTACAGACATTGTGGGTCAAAGATGGACAAGGTTATTGTGGAACAAACAATTAGGAATAAGAAAAGGCAGAAGACAGAAGGAGGAAGGTTTGATTACCAAATTAAAAGGAAGGAGCCAGGAAGCAAGCAGAATTAAAATCTCTAAATGGATATTAAGAGGGTGAAGGAGATTGTTACAGCAGGAATTCTTCCCTTGGTTCAGTGGATGGTGGCCTCCAAGTGACTTAAAGACAGATAAAGTCTGGTGATTCCCTCCCCGCCCACCCCCATCATTTGGAATTAATGTATTCTGAATAATTTACCTGGAATAAAATTTCTTCTTATAAGAACTGCATATCTGACTATCCGTGCATCAACTTACACTGTCATCCACAATTCTGCTCAGGGCCATGTCCTTCTCTCTCTTTAACCAAATTACCATGATGCTATCAAATGAAAATCCCTATCAGGATGTCCATGACACCTCTTGAGGTTTCTGTTTTATGTTGCTAGGCCTGAAGAAGGCAGTGGTGGTCTCAGAAGATTTGTCTTTTCCAACTGGTTGTTGAACCTCTCATTATTTCAGTGAGATCTGGGAACAGATGTCTACATGCTCACTACTACCTCCCCAGTCAGTCACATCACAGGAAAAAATCATCATATTGTTCAGCAAATTGGAAAAAAGTCAGTGGTCTAAGCACAAATTCTCTGTCATAACTCTCAGAGCTGTTGTATCGTGAAAGGGAAGTCTGAAAACTAATTTTAATTTCAGATTTGGTTTCCTGTGTTACAGAATTCAATGAAATGTTGATATAATTTTTTTAATAAAAGATGACTTATCTCAGGCAAATTTATCGCACTCTTTTGAGGACAAACAATTCAGCCAGAAGATAGATTCTGGATAAAATACAAAAAATTCAAACAGATCAAGCTTGGATCAACATAAATCACAATTTTTTTACTTTTTTTTCTGAGCTAATCCCTAATTTGACTAATTCATTCAATGGTGGTCCCCTCCACAGTTATTCAAATACATTTTCAAAATGCTCTGCCATTATCAGCTGAAAATTTTAATGCACTTTTGAAGGACATGAAGTTTTCTGGGAAATTGTTGCTTGCTCATGCAAAATTTTCAAAGAAAAAACCTTTCTTTCCCGATCATGCTGAGATCAGTTGTACATAGTATCTGCTTTCCTGTGAAGGAAAAAATGCCCAACTGCATCATGGGGGAAAAAAAACCCAACACAAAACCAACCAACCAACAAACAAACAAACAGAAAATCCTTCTCTTAAAGGCTCATCAACATCTGCAAAATAACTGCTTCTTTTCTCTGGATCAGAACAAAGTAAATCTTAAGATGCCTGTAAGTGCATGATAAAACCTACACAACAGGGTTACTACCACAAGGTGTAAAAGAAGTGTGTATTATGGATTTCACTTCTTTTTCAGAGGTTTTGAGGGGACATCCTGGTTTTCTCACACCTTTTATCACCACCAAACTGCCAACTGTCAGATCACCCACTCTCCCTCTTTGCAATGAGCTTCAGTCTGCCACTCTGCAGAGTGGGAGCACATGGAGATGGTCAGCAGGCTTTCCAGAGCTCCTGGCTTGGTGACCCTCTAGGCTTCTCTTTCTCCAGAGAGAGAAAAAGGAGGGGGAAAAAAGCTCAGTTTCTTGAAGGCTACAAAACTGTAAAAACTTTTAAAGGGTGTTTTGTAGGGAATGGGATGGTCAACTCTTGAGGCTGATTCCAAAAATCAGTGTTAGAGGTTTCTTTCTCATGTCTTTTTATTTATGAACAGCACTGTGATCTCTTCCATGTCAAATTATCAGAGAAGGAAGATGGGATAAGATATCTGCAATATATAGACAAAAATTAAGTTATTATGAAAATTACAGATCTAAGATATCTAAGCACAGCCTCTGAGAGCTGCAGAGCTAAAAAATTAAGCTGGTGGTCAGAAAAGTGTCTGAAACCTTATCATGAACATTTAGGACATTTTTCCTTGCCATGAGTAGAGAGATAAAGGAGGCCAGTCAGGAGATACTATCAGCTAAAGAATCCATAGATCTCCTGTAGATTTCACAAGAATAAGCACAATAAAATAGCCCGGCTGCTTGGGATTACAGGTCCCAGCCTTGTGTCTGCATCATTTCAGCTCCATCAGGCCGCCAGCTGCCAGAGACTTTACTGAATCGTTCAGGGGCATAGATTCCTCAAATTGCTGTCATAGACTTCTTATAGATGTCTTATTCTTTACACTACTCGTATTATTTTTATGCCAAAGGTAAAGTAAAACTATTTTGTCTTCTCTGTTTCCATGCCTGTAAGAAAATTTAAGTCTTTGATGATAATGCTGGCTATGGAGGTCTAACCCACTCAGTACTGACTTAAGGGAGAGAGGGACTACTAAGTAACATCTCAATTTACCATCCTAGGTATTACTCATGCTCCTCAGTCCTGGATCTCTTCTGCAGAGCTTCCATTTTCCACAGCTCTGCTATGCTTCTTTCTCACCCAGAGCCCTCCACAAGTACGCTTTCCAGAAAGTTGCACTGCTGCATTATAGATGTCTGTTTAGACATCAACACCAACTTTCCTGCTCCTCTAACTTTCCAAGACTGCACTGTCGAAAACAGTTAACTGAAAGTTACATGTGAGTTAAATGCTCTCTCTGTCTCGGTCTCTTGGGGAGTTGTGAGACCCTGTCTTTACAGGTGAGCAGGAATATATTGGCAACTGCTCATATGAGATTGACAGAAAATGTGAGTATTGGTGAGGGCTGATAAAGGAGAAAGCTGGAGGAGAGGGGTAACCCTACATTAGCATTGCAGAAAGCAACAATGAGGGAAATGTGAAGAAAGGGAATTTACTATGGCCTTTTATAGTTGAGGACAATGCTCCTAAAGGCTGTTTCTTGATGGAGCAGAAGTAGGACCAAGAGAAGAGAACGGACAGGCTTTGATGATGGAGATGGGAGCATTATGGATGAAAAAGCAGAGGGGCATAAAAGATCTATGGTGGTGACACAAAATACTTGTTATTCATATATACAAAGGCTGTGGGGAGATACAGGAACTTTAAAGCTCATATTTTACCAGCTAACTGGAGGACAGGATGAAGACGTCTTGTCTGGGCTCAGCAGATCTCAAGATGGAGAAGGTGCCTCTCACATGTGGAGAGACTGCCCTGCACACAGCGCTGGGAATGTCTTACAGCAAGAGAGTGTTATATGGACTTAAGAAAGAGTGTCTTCCAGCTGAGAGCTTTGTTCTGGGTTGGTTAAGACCTCTAAAAACATGTCTTTCTGATGTTTCTGGTTAACAGCTTAAGTCTAAAATTAAAACAGTCCTTGTGTTAGAGGGACAGAAACAACCCCAGTGGGCTTTGGGAGCAGCATTCCCCCAGTGGGGCAGGAAAGGGAATGTTTTTGATCGCTGCAGCTAAAGTATTTTCTGCTTGATGTGGAAGGCCAGGTGGGTGAGCAGAGTAGCAGAGCACAGAAAGGCTCTCTGGAGAAGGATCTATTATTTTTGGGGTTCAGTCTCCTGAATCAAAGAGAGGAAGAAAAGGCTTGGGGAGAAGTCCTCTCCCAGGGTACTTACTTGTATGTCTGCTTTCTGACAAATACCTACTCAACATCAGTGCTCCAGCGGTTTTTGCCTGACATCATATTTAGATAAACTATCCTCCTGAAACAGCAGGATGATTTGTGTATAGTTCTTCATTTTTACTGGATGTGGACTTCTACTCATTTAAGAAATCTTGGGCTCTTAATTTTCTGTTTCATCTTGCCCTTGAGAATACTTTGGTTCTGCTGTATTTTTCTGCACTTGTCTGTCCTCTGTGATTGTAAGTGCTTGAGACTTATTAAATATAAAAGCTCTTTGATATCAGCTGGAGCACAGCTGAGGATTAAGCCTGCCCCTCAATGCTCTCTGTGCCTGCTGCTGTCATGTGTAAATCCTGTGTAGGAATCACTCCCTTCCAAAGAAATCAGCTGTAGCCTGCATGAAACATAGCAGATGCTTTGCAAAACAGATCAGAAAGGAAGTGAAGATACCTTTTCCAATGAACTTTGTGATGAATATAAAATCCAGCATCAGAGAAGCCTCCTGCAGGAAACCAGCAAATAGGCATCTACAACTCACTCATCTATAAAATGCCTCCTGGAATCTTTAATGGCTGTGAGCGAGCACCTGTCAGCTCTGTGACACATGGGGAGAGCTGAAACCAGCATGGTAGCAGCGGTGCCCACAGGAGCAGTGCTGGCAGGCTGTGCTGCTCCTGACAGCCCCATTGCAACCACCTGGGCACATCTGGGAAATGCCCCAGACAGGCGTCGGGCTCAGCTGACCCCAACTCAGCCACTAAACTCTCACAACATCACACCTCTACATGTTATGACTGCAAGCAACAATACCTTAATCTCCAGAACATAAGAAATACTTAGAAGTTTCTAAGACCAAAGCAAACTGGTAGTATCAGTCATCAAAAGGTAATGAAATTTGGCTGTAAGGTAGGAATCTACTTTTTCTGGCAATGCTCAAATATTTTGCTGCCAAGGTTTCCTCAGCTGTACTTTACATTTTAGTTATTTGAATCTCCATTAATGTGTCTGTTCTGGAACTAATTTTTAGGTGGTTTACCCACAGGAATACAGGCCCATATGCTTAAAATAAAATGGAGGATATATATAAATATATATACATGTGTAGAGAGAGGGAATATAATTTTTTTTTTTTTTTGCAAGTGATAGCCAGCCTGTATGTGATTACAATGCGTAAAAAACACTCCAAAGCCTTCTTCTCAATCTGTATTTACAAGAAAAGTCCCATGCACTTATAAAAGAGTGACGAGTTCTGAAACCATACCATAAATCAGCTGTAAAACTTCATGAGCTACAACCGTGACGTAAAGTTTCTTGGACCCATATGAGAGTCCGAGGGCCTTTGCAGCCTCTTGGTTAGGTAACTGTGCTGCAGGCTAGTTACTCCTCAACACTCAACCATAACCAAACTCCTGCTCTGCTTCTGAAGGGAGCTGCATGCTGCCCTAGTGCTTTCATCTGGAGGCTGGTTTGTTTAGGTTTTGGTTTTTTGTTCTTGTTTTTTTCACTAGAAGCTGATTTGAAAAGATATGTTGACAAAGAAATACAGATAAGCTGTGGGCAGGTTTACTGCTGCTGCTGCCATTCATACCCCTGTGAATCAGGGCACGTTGGAGCAATCACCTCTTCAAAGAAGTCTGCCTGAATGTTGCTTCTTCCAGATTTGATGTTAACGTGTACTGATTTATTACAGTCAGGAGCTGGGACTCATCAAAATCACCCTCTGTGTTTATGTCACACCTTCACTGTTTCCTCTTGTGGCTCCTGTGATCCTCCCCCAATTAAAGGCTTGTCTCATCTTCCCCTTAGTTCAGAGACAGCATCCTTCTTTCCATCAGTTTGTCCCCTTTCCGACTGCAGCTGCTATGCCACCCCATCCAAGCTCTGTAGGTCTCTGTAGAGCTCTACTGCCAAACACCCATTGAAGACAGACCCGTTACATCATCCTGAACACTTTGAGAAGGATTGTAGCTCAGGACGAATGTTTGCAGTGCTGTCTCTTGAGTGATTTTGATGGTGGCCGTATGAAACAGTGATGTGCTGGTGGAAAGGGATATGTGTTTGCAGCTGTCTGTTGGCAGGAGCTCCTTATGGGCCACATACCTAATGGCATTGCTACAGGCCAACGAGATCTGCTACAGACAAAAAGTTACCTGAATTTAGGGTATGACTCTCACACCAACTATCTCTTTATTTCCTCTGTTTTATTGATCCTATTTTGTTTTCCCAAGGCTTATTCTGTGCATCTGAAGTCTGCATTTTTTAAAAACTTAAGCAACTTCTTTTGTCTACCTCTTGTGCTGATGTGAATTTCGTAGGATCCTATTTAAGGCCACAAAGATCACTGTTCTTTCCCCATGAGCTGTGTATTCAAGTCCCATTAATATTAAGTAGGATTTCAGGGAATACATTGAGGGAAAATAATCCTCTTTAACACCTCTTTTAACATACCTGTTTTATTTCTTTGACATTTCTCACCTCTTGAAGCTATTTTCTTATTTCCCTGTCTACACAAGTGAAGACCACATCTCATCCTTCTAACAAGACTCCCTCCCTCCGCTCTTGGGGGCTCTCAAGGATGCCAGGCATATGGCTCTTTGTGCTTTTTTCTTTTTCACTTCCATTTAAGAGATCCTGTTTGCTTCCTCTCCAAACCCATTTTCATTCAGAGACCAAAACTGCTTCCCCTCTGTTTTGATCTGAAAAGGAACATGTACTTGCCTGAAGCCATATGATGTTCTAAGAGTCCTATAAAAGATTCATTTATTTATTAGCCTTCTTTGAGCTTGAAAAATACAACCCTTTTTTTTCACAGTGTCTTTCACCCTTAAGCACTTCACAAGTTACAGCTCTAGCACTGACAGAGGAGTGCTGTGGGCTGCAGGGTTCGGCAGCCCTGTTGGAGTAGATGGCTTCATGTGGGTCCTTTTGGGAAAGGAAGTGTTTTCCCATGAAGTTCTGTCTCAGTCCATGGGCAGTGATGCTGCTTGTGGCAGGCAGAATGAAGAGTTAATACCCAGCTTCGTGTGCTGCTTCCTTCTTGAAATGATAGCACGAGCCATCAAGTGCCATTTCTACATATCTCCAAAACAATAAACAGCATTTCTGTACTCAGATGAACCATTTAGCTCCAGCCTTTGATTCAATTGTTTTTCCATTATCCAACAATGAACTGTTCAATGAGTTGGAAATCTGTTCTGGACTAAAGATGTCTTTTCTATAGTACTAATTGCTAACAAAGTGGAACAGAATACTAAGGAGGAGAAGGAGAATAGGTCGCTTGCATGGAATTTAGTTTTAAAGGAAAATGATCTGGGCATATATTAACCATAGCTTAGAAATCTTAGAATGAAGGCACTTAACATTTGAGATTTTAAGGATGTTGCAATTTATCATATATGACTTCTTTAACTGCATGTAGCTAGCTTCCAGAAATGTCTATATGACTTCATAGTTCACAGTTACCTGGGTAGTATGCTGGTCACAATTTCTGGTTTTGTGTGAGGATTACAAGACATCTCTAGTGTAGTCATTGCCATTTATTGCAATGATTGTTAGTAAATCTTGGCTATCTCGTGTGCCTGTGATATGAATCAGTAATTGCACATGGACAATTAACCTTTATTTCCCAGGTGAGAGAAGTAGCGGATAGTGTAATGAAGGAGTGCTTAAATAAAGTATCATTCCATCTGGAAAAGTTACAGCATTAGAGGGTGAGAGAGAACACGGACCCTATCTTTGAAGACAGCGCTTAAAAGGTGTACATAATAAAAGGGCTCTGTGAGCCATACACAGGGACACCAGTAATAGTCCTGGTGCTGAGGGGAAAATTACCACATTACTGTTTGCTTTTTCCTCTTTTCAATTTTTTTTCCCCTCTCCTGTTAACAGTGGCCTTGTGAGCACCAACAAAGTAAAAGCTTTGGCTCACATTCGCTGTGCAGCTGCCACAGCTGCGCTGTAGGGCTGCCCCTGGCTGGGTGCTCTGCCACAGGCAGCTCCTCTGCAGCAAGCAGGGCCCAGCAGCACCCAAGCACCTCAACCACCCACATGCAGTATGGCAGCCCACAGACAACTGACTCGGGAAGTAGCTTTCTGAGCCACCACCTCATGCCAACATGCTGACTTGTCCCTGGCCTCTGCTATTCCTCCTCAAGTCAAAGACAAACAATCATTCGTACCATGGGCTTCCTCTTTAGGCTTCATTCATGTCTTTACTTTTCTTCTGGGTGTGCTTTCTTTAGCTGTTGAGCAGGACTGTGTAGCCAGAAATCTGGGAGTGTCTCAGACTGAAACACTTTCCTCTGATCCTTCTCTGCAAGACAGCACCACGGGTGGCAGCTCCTTCAGAGGGGAGAAAGTGAGAAAAGTTCTTGCCCTCCAATCTCAGAAGATCTTGAAAATGTGCATACTAAAGTCTCAGACCTTAAGTGAATTTGAAAATAAATTACTTTTATGGGCTTTGAAGATTTAGAGCCAGTCTCACCACTTTTTTATGAAGACCTGCCACATTTGTCTGTCTGAGTTCCTCCCATTGGTTAAATAGGTGATTTACCTTCTAGTTTGTTCTCACTGCTGCTGATACCACAAACAAATTAACAAGGCAGGCAGACACCTCTTGCACATCAAGAGGCAGAGGGGTTGGGTTTGTCTGAATATTATGCAGAGCCTTGTCATGCTGGACCTGTTGGCCATTGTGATGAGCTCAGACTGGCAAGAAGATGCTTCTGGGGTGCAGCACCAGGAGAAAACAAGATGACTCCTCTTCATTTACCAGGCTGCAATATTGGGGGATTATCTGCAACATCCAGGGGAGCCTTTAGTCAGTGCACTATTAAATAAAATAGCATAATTGTCAAAAAGAGCACAGAGCATTTTTGTACTGCCTGCTGTGCTTCACAGGCACGTGCAGAGCTTCATGAACATGTCAGTATGCACAGTGGCACTGAGCACAGAGAGGGAAGGCAGGAACCAATTAGGGTTTTACTGTGTTACCAGATCACTAACAGAGAGGCAGAGAGGGAAAGGGCCACCTTTGGGCTGTGCCACTGCCTACAGAGCCAGTAAGAGGTCTCAGCAGCTGCTGCCCCATCAGACCAGGCAGACACTAATGGTTTAGCTAAGACCAGGAGTGTGCTTTGCAAGTGAATTGCGTGATTCCCCTCCATTACCATGTTCCATTGGCAGTGCGGATGCACAAGGCTGGATGCTTCCCTGCTGGAACAAAATGGGATGATGTGGCTGGGGATGAAGCTGGGGAGAAAGCCTCTGAAGCCTGTACAGTGCCAGTGCTGTGTCAGGAGCACCCATGGTCTTGACCGGCATCTCTGAAGGGATCATGGCAAGGAATAGGTCTTAAACAGATAGGATTTTCCAGGAGCTAAGGAAGTTCTTGATAGCTCCATGTGCTGTAGAATGCTTAATGCAGTGCAACCATTATGTTACTTTTAGGTCCAATTTTCACAAGTGAGGTGTGAACACAGGCTTTGTTTTTTAAAGGTGTGACTCTTCCTCTGCAAGCTGTTCTAAATATGTGCCTCCATGTTCAGTGTGCCAAGATAAATGTTCTGCTACATTCTGATTCTGGCTTCGATTTTCGTTCTGTGTTTTAAGCCGGTAATGTGCACAGTTACAAATTTGGTATCAGTGTTCAACACCATCAAACACATACTTTATCTTGCTTTGGTCATCTTTCCTCTTCCCCTGAAGTTGTTGGCTCATATATTGCTAAGAAAATTATAGAGAAAGGAAAGTCTTATAAAGAATAATTAATTTAATTCCATTATATGAACACAAACATGCCAAATTTGTCTCTTTTTTTTTTTTTTTTAAGGGAAAAGCCTATATTCCAGTTAGGTTTCAAAAACAAGCCTGATTTCTTTCTTCTTTTTAACAAGACTGCTATCATGCTGGTAAAAGTCGAGCAAGCAGTACCGGCTTTATTTAAAGCCTCAGCTGCTCAGGTAGCCACCAAATATAGCTGAGCTCTTACAGGAACTGCTCGTAGAATTCTAGTATTGTTTAGTTTGAATACAAATCCTAGTTCTAGGGTTTCATACCGCAACTAGATTTAATGTAAGTGAGATTCTGATCTGGAGCCAAGCTCCACATCTGACCAAATCCAAATATGTCAGAATCCCAAAATGTATTTTAAGTATATCACATAACAGACTCTCAGAACATCATGAAAAGTTATATGATAAATATAACCAAATAGGAATGTTTTCATAAATAAATTAGTTCTTGTGCCATTGAGCCCTTCTGCCATGGTGTTGAGGGTGCAGGATTCTGCACGGATTATCCATCCGTGCAGAATAGGCTTACATCATGCTTATGAACTTGGACCGTTCCAAAGCTACGTTTGAAGGGCATAACATCAATAGCAGAGCTGAGAAAAGGAGCCAAACTTCTCAAACGCTATGACCAGACGGCCCAGCACGAAACTGCTGCGCAGGAGGGGCCCATGTTGAGCACTGCTGCTCCTCAGGCCAGCTGCGAGGCACCCATTTGTCTGAGAGATGCGGCACCACGGGCTCCAGCTCCTGTCCTTCCGTGCTCTCCGCAGGTGGTTACCAGGCAACACCGCAGCTTCAGACCCGCGTTGTCCTCCCTGTCACGGGATGGATGCATCCGTCTCTGCTGCTGCAGGGAGAGAATACGATTTTGGAGGAGGGTGGGAGGAAGGTGGCCATAAATGAAGGAGATTTATATATCCCCTACCCCCTAGATTGCTGCAGATCAGCTGGCTGGTACTTGTAGATAGTCTTCAAGGAAAATTCAGGGATCTGAGTTCAATCATTTCACAGCAAATGGGATTACTGTGAAAGGAGAAAGATTCCAGATGCTTGCTCTCCTTGCAAAAGAGCTAATGCTCTTGCCTGATTTTTTAGACTAGGCAATTGTAGCACCTGCCTTTTCTGAGCTGTGCAATGACGCAGCTCACCCTTACAGTGACCTTCAAAGGCGAAAACAAAAAAGAGGAAATAGCTTGTATGCAGAAATACCTATAACACATCTTGCAAGAAAAGACTCCAAAGATTGCATGCCTGCTGGCTATAGCTGATGTGATGGGGTGTGGGGCTCGAACGTCACCCTGGATTCTCACACCATTCCTCTTTTACAACCAAAGAAGGTGACTGGTTTCTGCTTTTTCTTGGCTATTTTTCCTATGGCCAGGTTTGTAGCCTGAATAGTTAGGATAGGAATCTGGTGTAGTACTTCATCTTGCTCACTGCCATAGCACCACAAATATGCCCAAGAGAAGGAGGGACAGCCTGGGTGAAAGCTGGGGGAAGTGCCTTGCAGGGAGCCTTCCCTATGCCCACTCTGCCAGGGTAGCCAGTATACATGCCCAGCCTGCTGCCCCCAGCTTTATGCTTCTACAGAAACATCTCAAACTGACCAGCAGCATCAACTCCTCCCCTTGAGCTATGAAGAAACATTTCTGCTGACCATGAGGGATGCAACATGAGCGAGAGAGAGGGAGTGGGAAGTATGTACTTTCCTCCCTAGCCCATCCATGTAGTAGAGAGTGTAATTTAGCCCTTTGCTTCATATCTACTTGCCTTTAGCTGCCACAGAACCAAAAGAAGCTGAGTCTTAATTTGTTTCTGGGCTTTCTCAGCTGTGTTATACACCTATTCCTCAAAAGATCTTCCTAATGTAGGCACACAAAGGATGCCTGTATCTAGGAATGCTCACTTACTGGATGTACCTTGCTCACAGGCAGAATGGGCTTCAGAAGGACCCTTTTCACACTGTATCCTGTAAAAACTGGTATAATATATTCCTGTTAAAATCTCTGTTTAAGCAAACAAGGAAACATCATAAACTATGTCTAGTTTTCATTCAATTTCAAAACTTGAAAATGTTTGCAAAAAGAGATCTGATTTCAGCAAGCCCTATTTTTTGCATATTCTTTCGAGATCTTCTCACTGGCTGAAAATGCTCAGCATCTCTCCAGGTAAGGACCTCAGGCCCCTATTTGGGGTAAATAAGGGTATCAGGAGCTGTATCCAAGGGAGGCCTCACCTGACGAGCAAAATCAGCAGCCGTGCCTGCATTGCAATGCGGCTGCGTGATGGGGCAGGGACGCAGCACATTCTTCTCCCTGCCACAGGCATTCCTGCAGAGGCAAGGAGGCTCGGGGGCTGCCAGCTGCTCAGCCCTTTGCTGCTGGAAGAATGCAGTTGAATATAAAAACTTGTCACCAGGCTGAAGCCACGATACACCTGTCCCTCCTGTCAGTCTGCTGCAGCAAAGTCTCACAGGGACTTAAAAACTCAAGCCATAAAAGTGGGATTTAACTAGCCTTATTCTAGAATGCAGTATGTAACATCCATGCTCCATATGTCCCATGATGGGAATGTCCATTTAAACCATGCTATGTAAACAAGACAACAGCTGTGGAATGGCATGAGCCGTCCTGCAGTAATTCAGAGAAGAGTTGGGCAAAACTTTAGAGGAACATTCCTTTTTGTTAAATACCTATGCCCAGAGCAATGGGAAGAATGTGTGATGGGGATCAGTGCCATCTCCTTTTTTCATTAAGTGGCAGAGCTGTGAGAAACCTGTTAGAAGGAGGAAAATCCAGCAACGAGAAAAAGGGAAACTATTTCCCTTTTTCGTGTTGTTAATAGTCTTGTGTCTAGCCTAGAAAGATAACACCTTGAGAAGCTACTTGCACTCACCTTTTATAGGTCAGCAGTGTGAGAGCCCTGGAGGAATGTACTCTGCTAAATGTATGGAAACAGCTGGCTGCAGCTGAATCAGTTGTTTCCTCCCTGGAGATAAATGTTTGTCTGTCTTTTTTCCCCCTGTTTTCTTAAAATCTAAATTAGACTGCCATAATGTACAGAAATTTCCTGATATGTCTAGTGAAATATAACAAATGCAATAACAAACACTGCTCAGAGCACTACTTTTTCTGTTTGTTAGCTGAAGTGAGAGGAAAAGAATTGTGGTTTTCTCTTCGTTCCTTCAGTGGGCTTTTCTTCCACATCCAAACAAATATATTAATCTGTGGTTAAACAAACTGTTTTATTCTACTATAAATCAAACATCTTGGCTGGTTCTTCTCCCCCTCCCCCCATGCTTTCCTTTATTAAACTCAGATAAACTGAAACTAAGCATCTCTAAATTGCAGGTCAAGATGCTTGACCACTCTTAAAAAAGCAGCCCAGTGGTTTGATTAATTTGACTTTAACCTGAAAATAATTAGTTTTACCAAACTTTCATTATTGGTTAATAAAACTTCTAGCATTGCAATTTTCTTCTGTTCTAGTTACTATATATATACTGCCATTTGTAAAAGACACTAAGATTTAATAACCTCCTAGGCAAATATTGACCAAGACAAGAGGTCAGTGTTAAACTGTCAAATCCATAAATCCAAACATTCACACTGGCAGTAGTTAATCTGCTTATACTTATTTTAAAAATAAATAAATAAATTAAAAGCCAATATTATCAAAGAAGTTAAAGTTGCTAAAGCTCAGAAACACACTTATCCATCACAATGTTTACAAAACTACTAATAAGTGTTTACTTGAAACATGGAAATTAAAACTGAAGACCATCATGAATCTTACCTACTTGACCTAACCAGAAACTAGGAATCATCATCACACACACACTTTTCACGTGGATATTTAAAAGCTGCATTTGACTAAGGCAGCTTGTAATCTTTGTGCCTGAGTGCAGGCTTGCGGGGTCAAAAGTGAGAATTAGGTGCACCCTCTTCAAAATATATGCTCTGCCAAACATCCTGGCTAAACTTACTTGCATTGAGACACTGGTAGCTTTGGAAGGGGAAAAAAACTCTCAGGGAGGGAAGGAGAGATTTTATAAGAGCAATTTCTTCAAAGATCTGGGTAGGAAGCCAAAATCTACATTTATGAAGGTTTTCAGCAAGGAAATCAGTACAAGGTGTCCATCTTAAAGAGCTTTCCATCTGTGGTTGTGGAGCAGTAAGGCTTCCTAGCAATGATTCCAACTTCCCCTCAAATCCATTATTTATGATGGCCTTGTGATAAAAAGTTAGAATCCTGCCTGAGTTACAGGGAAGTGGGTATACACCTCATCAAACTTTCAGAGAGGATTTTGAGAAGAATTTCCCGATTACTGAATTAATAACCCTGTATTTGAAAGAGGTGCAGTGCAGAAGCTGAGAGAAGAGTGGGAACAGTCTTCTTTCTCTTCTGCAAAGCACATCCTTGAATACAATATTTAAGGTCTCTGGACCTTTATTTTTTTGTTTCTGCAACTCAAGCAATTTCCTGGCTATCAATTATCTGTGAGCTGGAAGTGCAAATCACCACGCAAATGAGTACACCAAGGACCCTTATTAACAGAAAGGCAACAAAGACTCTTCAGGAAAAGACAAGGGAAGCAGGAAAGGAGAAAAGGTTCCTGAGGGTCAGTTGCAGGGTTAGCAGAGGGAATTCAAGGCTTGGAGCTGAACCATCAACAACCTCTCTCCACCCTCACAATGGAGCATTGTTCAAGCATTTTGGTGATGTCCTCTATTAATAATGGCGTATTCTCTTTGAGTAGCATGCCCTAGAATCTGTATGGATTAGGCATCGAGTCCCACATACTTTAGCAAGGGAGAAAGAGAGAAAGTGTAGAAAAGCTAGGCTTGCTCTTGCATTCCTTCACCATTGAGGGCAAAGGAATAAGTCAAAGCATGCAGGAAAATGTTCTTAATAAGGTGTATAATCTGGTTGTGAAAAGGGGAAGGAAAATACAACTGTAACACTACCAGTTTCATCCTAGCTTTCAACACTGGGATCATGGCTGTATTCTCTGCCCTTCATGTTAATGCAGCTGAAGTGGACGAGGTCTGCAGAGCACTGTTTATTTCAGTTGTCAGCTGTAATCACGATCACCATCACTTGTGCTGCGGCTGTGCCCCGTGTAACAGGATAGGGGTCCCCCATTCTCCCAGACCTTGATGAAATATAAAGGACATCAATCCTGTCCCAAGCAGCTTACCGTGCAGCCACCAGGCAACAAGCCTGAGCAACAGCATAAAAGCCAGCAGTGAGGCGGAGCAGGTGCTAAAGGGAAGTTTACAGCATTTCTGGGTTACAATGATTAGCTTTATATCCAGCCAAAGGTGTCCGGACAATTTAGAATTGTTGAGTCTATTGTAAAATGAGCAATTAAATCATAACAGCTCTGCTCAGGCACAGTTCCACGTGGTCCCCTGAGCATGTTGCTCTTGGAATATGGGATCAGTGAGTTCATGCTTAGATTGCATTAAGACTTTGTGTTTCTCAAACAGCTCTAAAACAAGCCAGCTACAAAGGGCTGCAGAGTAGACAGATGAAGATGAGGTTGGTTGTGGAGGATGGAGGAGGATGGCCACAGAGGGAATACTAGCTGCAGTTGGAAATATGGCAGTGCGTTTAAACTTAGCTTTCAGCCTACGGCATCCACATTTTCAACCTAGTGCTGAGAGCTCAGAGACAATTGGTACTACATGTGAGGGCAGCTGCAGGAACTGAAGGTTTACCTGGTGGGTTGCATGCAACAAATGACTCTCAAGTGCAAAAAGGGAGATAGAAACACAGTCATTTTCAGAAATGAGGCAATTGAAGAAAAGTAGCATTGCAAGCCACACAAAATAAGTAGGTGGATAGACAGCAGGCTTGTCTACAGGGGAAATATAGTATCAGCTAAGGTAAGGTGTGAATTTATACAACCCTAGTTACTCCACACTAGCTTCCTGTGTGGATAGCCTTAATCTGTACTAAGAACGCTCCTGTGAGCACAATGACACATTTACTGCTACGGGAGTTAATGGAGAGCAGCTAATGCGCTGCGAATTCACACCCTGGCGAGCACCATCCCGCCTGCCCCTGCTGACTGCACAGCAGTGCTTTTTCAGCAAGGGGCACCTCAAGCTAACTACAGTCAGGGAAAGCTTTTCCAAATACTGATGCCCTATTGGGACTGGGCTGCCTGTGCGACCTCATGGGCAGAAATCACTAACAAGGATTGAATGGGAATGCTTGTGAAACAAATACAAGTCTGGACTTTTTTATAAGATTGGGAGAGCATCCTTAAGGAAATTTTTTTTTCTGAGGTGTAATATTTTATATGATCAAATAACTCTTTGAATATAGATATGCTAATATGCTTTATGTATCCTACAGATATGATTCTCTTTCACCACATACAAAGTTTGTTTAACCTCTTTGTCAGAAATGGTGAAACTGAAATACAAGTGAAATGATGTACCTGAGAGTATATCTGGAAAAGGAGTCCTAATCTCCTAATACTAGGCCCTGCTCCTAGGGAGTCTGGCTGTCATAAAACAAATTATTTTGTCTCTGTGAAGGGCAGAAGACCTGAGATTTTGGTTCAGCTGTGAATCTGGATCCAGATTTTGCAGCTGAGGCACTGCAGTATGTGATGAACCTAGTGAAAACTGTGCTTGTTGGAATGCATCAAAAATAACACTGTAAAGAAAGAGGCTTTTAACAAATCCCAGTCACTTCTGAAAAACACTCGCTTTAATCCTGCTGACATTACTGAGACCCTTAATCCTGGAATTGTCTCACTTACTTGAGTACATGTGGGAGGAGAACAATCTGGTTCTATGGAAACAAACATACTCTTTTTATGAGTGATAGGTTAAGCATGCAAAATCTGTCATTACCATAATGACAAGAGTGATGCTCTACGAGGAATACTAATGCATCTGTACTCATTCCATCATGGAGGGCATGCCACTTTTTTTATTGAAAGCTGCTGATGTGAATAACACAGAAAGGTTTCTCAACATTTCCTGTTTTGCTGAATAGTATGTCACATTGTCACATCACACTGTTATATGATCTGGTAATGAAACACCATAATGCACTTGTGCATGGAAACAGACTTAAGGATATGGAGACTACATTAGCCCTCAATTATCTGGCTTTGGATGGCCTAAATCTCAACCTTCTGGATGCTTTTACATAAATGCAAAAAGTAGCAATCAGAACTGACAACCATCACTGGCTGCAGGAACGTAACAGCACCTTCTGTGAAGGCAGACAAAACCAGTGTGCTGCTGTACATGGAAATATTGGGTGCTTATCAAGAGACTTCCCACCTCCTCCTAGCTATCTGATTTCACCCTTAATGTTTTACAGGTAAACAAGCTTCTGTAAACCCTCAGCTATGTTGTGTTACTCTGCAGTTATATATAGAAGCTGCAGTGTGCTGCTTTGCAGGGATGAAGCTGTTTTATAAGGAGATGCTCCAATAGGAAACATCTGTCCCTTTTTTATGGGCATGGTTTAAGACACTGAAGTGATGTTTCTTCCCTCTTTCCTTTCCCCTCTCTCCTAGCAAGCTATTCTACAGTTTGCCAACTATTTACAGTCCATTCTAAATGTCCTTCTCCTATTTCCAGTCCTGAAATCAGCCCTGATACTACTCAATATGCTGACATTTTTGAAGCTTAGCATCTAAGGTGATGTTTGCTGATTCTCTTACAGCTCAGAGTGGATGGGTACCGAGTGGGTAAATTCCTCAGAATTCTAAGGCAGCCAGTTCAGTCAGGCAGGGAGTGGCTGTGTGTTACCATATCCCATCTGCAACGCTATCGTTACATGGTTGAATTGCAGTTTCCATTATAAGCCTCATTTTCCGGGGTTTGTAGCTCATCCGTAACTGGCCATTAAGGTTGTCAGCCTAGCAATGAATATTTTTCTAAGACTTTGTTAGAAAATTATCCTAGCTTGCCCTTTTTTTTCTGCTTTAAGAGCTGAAGTCTAAAAATAGATTTTAGATGTGGGCTGTGAAAATCTCAATAGATTGCAATGCCCTCACCAAAATATCATGGGTACTTTGACGCACACTCTCAGCCAGCAAAGCAGCACAGACCGAAACCTTGAATTTGAATTAAGGTTAATTGAATGCCTTTCTGCATCTTGTGTGCCATACTGCTCCATTCCTGGCCTTCCAACTCTGATTAGAGGCACTGTCTATATTTAGCTTTCCCACGCTAACCCCAGTCGTTCAGCATATTGGACTGGATCTCACATATTCTGCATTTAGTTCCGTCTTGCTCAATTTCAAAGGCAGAAAACGGCACTGCTAAAATCTCTGTATAGCTCCAGAGAATGCAAAATAAATGCCATGCTTAGGCAGCAGTTCAGAGCATTATGACTGTTGTGGGTCTCACCCTCTCTCTGCTACCTAACCTTATTTGCTTGTTCTTCTGTGTCTACACTGACCAAAAGTGCAGACTCACTCTCGTGGGAAGGATTGCAAGGAGGTACTTCCTGTCCTACTTCCTGAGGGTGAAGGAAAAACAGTGGTCATTCTCTTGTGGAGTCTTCAACTTCTGGGATCTCTAAAGTTTTCAGAAACCTAGGTATAAGAAATGCAAACCACATTTTTGGTGATCTTTTGTCCTGCTCTGGCCTAGGGCGCTCTGTTTTCACTGTATCTCTCAGAAAATGTGTCTTCAGATGGTTTTCTTGAAATAGTTAATCTGTAGTTTGGAAAGGTCAGCTCATTCCTTCCTGAGTTTGCCTGAGCTCCTCTCCAGCCACAGAATTTCTCATTCAGATAATGTGGTTGTGGCAAGCTGTGTACCATGCTGTTGAAAAAGACTTGCATCCATCCCTTGATTTAATTCTATGTCATGGTCTGATTGTTTATTGCTCCCTTTGGAGCTAGGATCTGCATTTGGTATCCTTGCAAAATGCTGTGAACACTTGTGATGAAGTCAAGCGAACAGCAAAGAGTCTGATAAATTGAAAGCCTTGCCAGTTGTCTTTGGAAAGCAACATTCAGATGGAATTCCACTGTAGAATTTCAAACTGTCAAGCCACAGTTCAAAATCAAAGATAGTAGGTAACCTTGTGAAAATGTGAGACTGCTGTAATATTCTAATATGGCACTAATAGGGAATCTATATTTCCCCTCTTCCCACAGTTTATATTTTCCCAGCTTAGTACTATGGTATACAGTTCCCAGCATGTCTAGCAATGACATCCAAAAAGTTTGCTACTCCTTAAATCCTCTCTGTCTCTTTGTCAAAACTTGCTACCCCAATGGCAGAGAGAGCATAGTAGGCAACGCGTCAGCTCCACTGATGCCAGAGTGCACAATATATCAACGTAAAGCGCCACTGGTTTTAGTTTATGGTAAAATACTGAGCAGTGCACTGCTGCTGAGGAGCAGGTACAGCAGCTACATCATTTCTGCCACAGGAGCAGCAACCTTTAGAAAAAAGGGCAGGTCAGCCAGCTGGGGCAACTAGGATTTAGCTGCCACTGTCAGCTCTGACGGGTCACAAACCAGAGACCTCAGTTTCACCTACATTATTCACTCCTGCTGTATTAACTCATTCCTATCAGCTTTTACTGCTTTGGCTAACATATGTGGATATCATATTGCCTATTGCTTAGCCAAGCTTGCTTCAGACCACAACTGGAGAGAATTCAGAGAAAAGCAATACAATAAGCTTGCCACTGCCTTGTCTGGCAATGACATACTCAGGAACAGGACACAATTACTCCAGGATCCTGCAGAAAGGTACCACTGCCTTCTCACTCCTCATGCATGAGTAAATCACATCCCCTTAAGTAAAATCAAATGCACAGTAGAAAACTGAAGCTTTTCCCTAACTCTCCCTTTTGCTTGTTCAGTTTCTGAACTCTTATTTCTTTTTGGAATGCCACTGCTAATATAAAGGAAATTAAATATCAACATTTCTTTCAGCACTTTTTAATAATATGCTTTGTGGCTGGAACTTACGCTGTTAGTAAATGCATGTTAAACCTCGAGGAGATTACAGTGCAGCCCTGGGATCTCAAGAAACTTCAGGGAAATAGCCATTCATTATCTCACTATTGTGTTACAGCTACCTACAGTGCTAGGAAACAGAAAATTAATACTGATTAATCCATTTCTCTGATTTATACTCAATACCAGAACGTGCTAACAAATTGAAATCTAAATTAATTTAGGTAGGAATTAAATTTATTCCGTACAAAGATCTTATCTAAAGGTGGTAAAAGTCATGTTGTAGGAAGAAATTAAGCAAAATACAGTATTTCTAAATCCTTCTCATTCCTAGATTTACAAAACCAATTCAGACCTGCCCTAAGTGAGCCCAATTCCCTGAAAATAAGAAATAGATGGCTCCTTCTAACAGGTCTACAATTTCAATGTCTTTTGTTCTTGCTTAGATTTAAAACTGCGCAGATAGTGCTGATAGTAACCCTTCTCTAAGGAAAAATTGTGGCCTGAGAGGAAATATAAATAGAAATGCCTCCAAGAGAGCAATTGCCTATACCAGAAAGTGAAGCAATGACCTAATAATAATGTGCCCTTGAACCCAACAGCAACCAGTATCCTGAACAGTTCTTCTCCAGACACATTTTATTCAGGAGCCTTTTGGTATTTTCAGTCTTTGGGGCAAATAATCTGTAGCCAACTGTGAATTTAAAATACTGCCTCAGCCAAATGTGTCTGCTGACTTGACACAAGTTTGTGCCTCAATAGTTCACCGCACTCCCTGCACTGCTCTTCATTATGAGACAATCCAGGTTCCTCTTTTTCTCCTACAACCTCTGGAATGATGAGTTTGCATTCCTTTCAAGCACCAGCTAACAATTTAACAAGGTGGGAAACCACCACGGTCCTACCAAGCCAGCAAAAGCCATCAGCCAACAGAATGCCTTCCCTTCCTTTTACACTCCTGTCTTATGAATGTATGCACCTGAATCACATTAGCAGAAGTGTTCTACACTGGGATATGCATTCCTGCAAAGATCCTTGTCTGCTTTCTGCATGTAGAGTGCCAAGAGTGGTGGGAACCTGCAACATCCACCACAATATTTGAACTGAAATAAATAGGGACAAAAAAGGGTTTGCTACTCACAACTAAGCTGTAAATCAGTAAAAAAGAAACAAACACGAAACTGTGAAATAAATTCAGATTTGATGTTTTGTGGATGCAAAAGACACCAAAATGGATTCTTATTTAATCAGAGGCTGGAAGAAAGGTGAAAAACAATTAACAAAATAAGTTGTACATGAGTCTGGAAGACCAATTTAATTGAAGGCAATATTTTATGTGATTTTCTTGTTAAACTCACCTATGCTTACAGCATAAAGTAATTATTTTTTTCACATGTGCTACTGTAAAAATATTTAGTGCAAATAACACTGTTTCCCCACATTCATCTATTTTTAAGGTATTTTGCACCTGAGGTGCAATTTCTATTAGTACTGAAACTAATTCCTCACATTATACTAGTGGGTTTTTTTCTCTCTGTGAGTGGTCAGCATTAGAGGCTCTAGGAGTATAATGTATGAATGTGCACCATACTGGTACTAAACTTCATTACCATGGGGTTTATTACAGTTTTCTTTGCATACCTGCTTGTTTTCATTAATTATTTCTTCAGTGTCAGCACCAAATACCAGTCATTTAACTATCAACTTTTCCATCACGGGTTTTATTCAATACAGACTTCCCATCCAGCAGTAAAGAAAAGGTTGTGTAATGCCCCTCAACACTTAAACTAATGCCTCTGCATGATATTCATCAAAAAGCGAATCGTTCACTGCTGGTTTAAACCTTTCAGAAGATAAAGTTTAAATTTATATTTCAGGATCTAATCTACAAAACCTATCACCATTTAACAAAATGGTACAACTCTTCGTGACCCCTGAGAAACTAATATTGGTACATTCCTAACTGTGACCCACAAGAAAGGTCCCCAAACAGGGGAGGCTCAAGGCCAGCTGTTAGTTTTGCTGAGAATTGGTCACTGAAAAAGTACCACATATCACCTCCACAGCAGGGGACTGAGGCATTGAACTTCAGCTGCCCCCTGGGAGACCTGTAAGGTCTGGAAATAAATACCAAAAATGCCAAAAAATTTCCCACATGCCAGTTTGAGAACTCAGTGAGGTCTGGGCAAGCTATGCTTAAAGTCTTCACCCATGCCAGAGTGCCCATTGGAGCACCCCTGCTCTAAAGCATCAGAAACATCTGTACTGACAGCCATCCTGTGCGTTTGCTAGGAATTCAGTGCTCCTCTGTCTTCCATAAAAGAAGGTAAGCAGCTCCCAGCTGTAACACAGAAGTCTAAATATTCCCTAAATATATTTTTTCTTTCCACTGCAACTGAGATACACTGCTTTCCAAATTCTCTGTGCAGATTCAGAATATATACTATTGATTCTTTCTTAATAGGTTTGCCTAGCAGAGATTTACTGATCCTGCAGGATAAAGAATCCAAAAAGTAGGGCTTAAAGATGGTGGAAGATGTTTTCTTTCAAGAAAAAGATTATAAACAAGCTGTATGCTATCTGTTACACCTTATTTTCTCATTTGTATCTGATTCCTTCCTCACGAGAAAATTTAGAGGGAACTTTGCTACCACATTTGTGGTGAAGCCACAATAAATCCAACCGGATATTCTGCTCAAGGGAGAGATCCAGGGGGGAATGATATAAATTGCCAGCAAAAGCAGAACTATTTCAGGGTGGTCTACTTAGAACTAGCTTCTCTGCTTGTTGATTATGTTGTTGACAGTTGGCCAAGATTTTTTTTCAGAAGTACCTAAAGTTAGCTCAAAAGGTCATATTTCGGAATGCGAATAAACGGCCCAAATTACATACATTCTGTGCTCCAGCAGCTCAGACAATTACGAAGGAAGCATGCTGCTTATTCATCTTCCTTAACATTTTGAAAATCTCGACCTTTGATTTTCTACCAACTGTGATGCAGTCTCTGCCTAATCAACAGCTCTCAATCTATTCCACCAAGAAAGGAAGTAAAACTCCATACACGTGAGACTGTAAAAGGCATAAAAATTAAGTGTGAGATGAAGCTACTTTCTCCAGAATGGCCAATCCAAGAGCAAGCTGCCAACATTCCCTCTTTTTAGAAGCCAGCCTGCTAAGACAGGAGAGGCTCTTTCAAGTCTTCCTAAAAAACCCCAGCGTGGAGGGTGTTAGCTTTACTCTTTGGTATCATGTTGTTGAGAGAGCTCACTGGGAAGCAAGTGCATAGAATTGGATAGTGAAGGAGAGACTGAGGGATCTGAAACACAAGTGATAGGATCACAGTGGGATAGCACTGAAGAAGCTGGCACAGACCCAGAGAGCTCTTTGCAGTAATAGAGGAGAGAATTACTACAAACCCTTGTCCTCATTCCACGAGAGCAGTTGGTAGCTGTTAACTACATGCAGACTATAAAAGGAGAATGAGAACTGGCTACCTTCAGCCAGAAAAAGAATGAATAAAATGCATTAGGTCTCCAGCATATGAAGAATCAGAAACCTATACAAATAAACGATTTCTGCAACAAGGCACAGTGCCAGCAGCAACAGTCTGAAGTACTAGTCTGTTCTGACAGCAATGGGAAATGGCAGCTCCTCAGACGACATCACCTTAAAATCCTAACAGCAAAAAGTGCCACAAATCTGTATATGTCTGGCTTTTTTAGGAAGAAAAATATTTTGGCCATAGATAGTTAGTTTCTGAGTTTGGCTTTTGAGTAATTGAAGAAATCAGGCAGTGATTTAAGAGGAGTGGATCACCCAATGTCTATACACAACTTGGCTATGCTAGTAGAGCTTACTGCTCTTATCTCATCTCTCTAGATTTTAAAAAGACTAATCATCAACACAGCAGAGTACACGCAAAGAACCAAAAGGCCCAGTCCCACAGTTCTCCTGTTTGCATGAGCCTGCAGTAACTCACTCAGCTGAGTGGTCAGTAGACAAGGATCTTACCCCATCTGGAGAGTCTCAAGGCAATTAAAGGACAGAGAAGTAGGGCTTCCATTAATATTAAAAGCGTTTGTAAGAACAAATTCCTCCTTCTGTGAAAATGTGCTTAGATACATCTGTGTATTAAAAACAGAGAAGAGAGTCCCTATAAATTTATACACACTGAACTAACTTTGTGGTGGGGTGCAGTTAAAGTAAACAGTGGAGAATGGGAGGGTAGGGAAGAATGGATTTGACCAGTCTCCAGTTAACTGTTCCAATTCCTTACTTCCTCTTACATTTTATTTTATTCCTTCAATCAGCCTGTGTATTTTTCTTTTGCAAATTAATCACTAGGGAAAGATGCATTTTTAAGAAAGTTTAAAGTGGTGCTGTCATACTTCTATAAGGCAAAAGAAAATTGTCCAAACTCAGCTCCAAGAAGGTTCTGATTGCTCTGATAAGCATTGGAAATACCATCATCTTCACATTAAAGAGGTCTCCATTTCCCCAGTGCTATCTTTGAAATTAATTTCCTACAAAAGACTTCCTATAACATGAATAATGAACCTGTCTGCAAGAAGAGCAGCATTGGCATCAACCACTATCTTTAGTTTCTTTCTCACTCTCTGTGACTGTAGACTGGTTAATCAAGATTCCTGTCCAATTGAGTATGTCTTCACTTTGATACTCCCAGGAGCACTGTTAATCCTCCTTCCAAAGGAGGCCATACATTTAAGATTAACTTCTATAAGGATTCTCTGTGAAATTCTCACAAGCAGCCAAGGGAGTTTTCAGGCTTGACACTTGCAGATCAAATATCCTATGATTTGTTTGGTGACACTGTTCTGAATGTTGTCCTGTCATTTATGGATCAAGTATAAACATTTCATCATAACCTCTCACGTGAAAAGCTCCCTCCACTTCCTCCTTCAAATACCTCCTTAAATTCATTTCCTTTGAAAGGCTTCCAATGTTCCTCTGCTCACCAATAACATCTGCACCCACTTTATGGTACAGTAATATCAGGAACTTGAGCCTAAAGTAGACTTTGTGCTGCCTGTAGAAGGACCCAGTCTGTTTGAAAAGTCTATATGTATTTGAAGATTATCCCCTTTCCTTCCCCCCAAAAAGAAACCAGAAACTGATATAAAGCAGGATGAAATTTTGACGGCAGACCTTCCAGCTGGGTCCTGCCACTGGAACAGCTGAAGAAAACAGCACAATCTTCCAACCAGTTTCTAAAGAGAAAACAAAAAGAAATATTTATATTGCACATAGGAACACTTTGAAGCCTTGCAAGTACACTTTTCACACAAGGAATATCTGCAAACCTTACAGAATAGAAATAGCAAAAATTAAACTATTTTTCATTATGCTCCCTGTTCAACAAGGCATACTTTTCCTGGAAGCTTAGGACTTATCAGCATAAGCTTTCTGCTCAAGAACAAGTTTTTCAGCTTAGCCATTTAAATTTAAAGTTACTTTATCCTTTCAGTATATATTTAACGCCCTGTCTTTCCCCTGCAAAGCCCCACAGAATTACAGTCGGCTTATTGGCAAGGCTGACCTGGAGTTGTACTGTAACACCTGATTACTGCTGACCCACGCAAAAATATCAAATGTGTCATGCAGCGTGTGTGTCTCTTTTACCAAATCGATTTCTATCTTCCCTGGAACTTCAGACCCCCACTCCTCACATCTCACCCCTGCCTCTCTTGCTGCTAGTTTGGTCATGGACCAATGCCTTGTTTCCCACAGATGCAGCTGCCAGAGGGTAGCTGCCACACCTGCCTTCAGCAAAGGCAATGAGCGGGATCTGGCAGCAGCAGTGATGGAAGCTGTGTGGAGGAAGTCACTGGAGAATGTCCCCTAAAATGGCACTGTATGCATGTGTTTTAGGAGCACAATATTGTATACCCAGAGGGAAGGCGAGGGGGGAGATAACTGCACAGACAGTTGAGCCTGCCTGGGAATTGAGATACTTATTTATACACTGTTCTGGACTTTTAATTCTATATATTTAGATACACAAATAAATGGCCTCTTTTTCTGAAGTACTGAGAACCGCATTTACTAAATATGGAAACAGGGTATCTAAAAATAAACACACAAGTATGAAGACACTTGCCTTATTCTATAAAATAGGGGCAAGAGAACTGCAGCAACTTAAATGTCCAAAATACTCCTAAAAAGAATCCCTTCTCCCACCCATCCCTCAAAGAGCCCTGTGCAAAATTAAAGAAAACAAAAAAACCTTCACAAAAATTCCCAAAGTTGAGTGAACATGTCAAGAAAGGCACAGAGAAAGATCATTAGTGAGAACTGGGCTCCCTGCAGATGAATAACCATTTATGTTGCCAAAGGACAATACAAATTTGATGTTGTTTTACTAATTTTCACATTCTTCATTTTATGGCAGCAATCGTCACAAGCCAGCAGAAAACAATACTATCCGATGGCAAATGACCAATGTAAGCACTCACGGCATCCCCAGTCACTGTGCAGGGTGATAAAGCCACACAGCAGCTGGAGTCTTGCTACAGTGACAAGCAAATACAAACACATAAATGGAGTTTTCAGTTACTCTTCATATTTTGGAAGACCTTCAGCAAAGCTCCAGTAAAAGCTTTTCTAACACCTTAGTTTTGAACTGGAATTACCATTAAACCTATCATGTTTCTTCCTAGACATAGAAAATCCCCTTACTTGAATCCCAGGTGCATTTCTAATTTCTCTGTTTAATTACATCCCTGAATTTTAATTTCATTTTATCCTGGAAGGTTTTTGTCAATATACGTTGAAGTCATATTATCGAGTGGGCTAAAGTCTTCCACATACAGAGACGCAGACATTTTTGTTACCCAAATCCCAGCAGTCATTACTTTAGATCAGAGAAGTAAATTCCTGGGTTAGTAATTTATATCAAACTAAAAGGCAATGCCTTTTTTAAGTGCTAAAGTAGTCCTCACAAATTACTGCAAACTGTGAGTTACTGTTTCACTCAACACAACAGTCTTGTACATATTTCTGTCTCAAATTTCTCTTCTAGGTGCCTAAAAAAAAAAAGAAGTGCCATGGCTCAGTCTGGACTGAAGTATTTCTTCCTTCGTTTTTGTCTCCCGCGGCGCCGGGTGTATTCGGCGTACAGCAGCATCTCCTAGTGGCCGTCCTGCCTCTGCTGCGTGGGAAAGGCAGCCGAGAGGGGAATTTGTGTTTCCTACCGTTTCACTGCATTTCCGGGTGCTTGTGCAATAAAAGGAATCAGCTGAGACCAGGTGTCGGTAATAAAAAGCAGTATTTACCTTTGTTGAAGTGTGGGTTGCCCCTCAGTTACAGGACCTGGCAATGCGAGGGTTGTAATCCTTCCTGCTGAAAGAGGCAAGGTGGGCTTTGCTGAACAGCCCTGTCCAAGGGTCCTCTGCGGGAAGAGTTTCTCCAAGGCTTGAATCTGCTATCAGACCTAATTTTGTGCTAATTTATACCAGTGTAACATTACCGAATTCCTGACTTTTACCGGATTAAAGGAAAAGACGTCTACTTGCTTTCTGAGCAGTCAATAATGAAGAGTGTATTCCCTGCTTTATCCGGAAAAAGTGCTGCATGAAATTATAGAAGTACAGAGGATAGTTTCCAGATAGACAACAGTTTACAAAGAATTGTGGGAATGCTTTGGTAGTTCCTGTGGAAAGGACAGAGAGATGCACAGGATTTCAGTACACTAAAAGTGGCAGAGAGATTAGAGATGCTGTTAACGTTGCAGCTCTAATCTGTAGCTAGCAGGCTGGAGCTGGGTTTATCAGCGTGTGCAGAACCAAGCACAGTGCATCCAACACTCACAAGATGGGGGTAATCCTCGGAGCCACTGGACACCCATGCATTCCCTGTGGCCACTGCCACTTCTGGGCACAGCGCAAAAAGTCCATATTCGAGAGACAGTTACTATTCAGAGCACCTTATACACCCGCCTAGCTCCTGTTGAAGTCAAGATTAAATGTCAGGCACGTGTTTCAGGACTCTATGAAGTCAAGTAAAGTCGATTATTCAGAAGGCAACTTCTAACTGCCCGCTGAATTCATTGCTAATCCTGGTCATTATATCCATGCTTGCAATACCCCAATCTTCAAATTTTTAGAGCTTTGGTATTGTTTTCTCTGAAGCCTGCTGAAGAGCATTAAAACAGACTAAGTGTTCAATCTCCAGAGGTCAAAAAAGAAGCAAAGAAGTAACATTGAAATTGTGCAGGAGTGCAGTCTTGCAGGGTTTCCTGTTTTCTGCACAGATAAATCAGAGTATTTCTCTTTTTTTCCATATGGGTTTTGATCTTGGCTCCACTGTAATATCTCTGGCAAGGGAAACATCTCATAGCAGTAAGAAAACCATCATTATTCATTTATTGAGCACTCTCTGTGTGACTGACATTTACAATACCTGGAGGGAGGCATAGGCCCTGTCTTAAGAGTCTTGCAGCCTGGAAGAACAACACAGCTTAAAGTCATTGGCCAGACAATCAGAGCAAAATATGTGAACCTCAAAAAATTCACCATTTACATTTAAAAGTTGCTTGCTTTTTTTTTTTTATGCATAGATAGAAAAAGTCTTAGAAGATGAAGAGTGTTGGGGGGAAAATGTAGACTGATTTCACTGCACAGTAGAAAAGGCAGATAAAATGCTTGTTTCATTGCACCTAGAAAGACTAAGTACTCTTGAAGAACCAGGGGATGAAATCTTCAAGAGGACTGGATGCTCCTTAATAAGTAGAATTCAAAAAAAGTCTGGAAAATAACTGAATATCTCATCAGTCTAAAGCAAGAGTTTGAAACATGTTAAGGGTTGATATGTTAAAGCCGCAAAAGCTCTTCATCTTCTCTGCCTGTCTCCCTACCTGTATTGTATTCTCCCAGGTAAGTAAATCCTATCTAAATCTAAATCTTAACTGGTTCTCTCGTTTTTCCTCAAAGCCCAAAGAATGCAGTGCAGCACAAAGGGAGCAGGATTATCTCTGGAGTCTTTATGAAGCGGAAGGAAGCGGGTGCAGAGATTGCAAGGGCAATCAATTTTTTTTGAAGTATTGTGCAGCCTGCCAAACTAGGCAAATAAAAGCCCCTATTTACTATTAGCAACCAGTTTCACTGGTGATATTGCTTCAGTTCAAATACTATTTCAAATTTGGGACATCCTACTGATTCTTCTCTTACATGATTGTCAGTAATCCTGCCACATTGTACATTACTTCTGACATTCTATATGCTAACGAAAAGAAAAAAAAATAAATTCAGTAAACTGCACATTATCTTTTAAATCCTGAAAACAAACTATCTGCTTTTAAAAATTATTTTTAAAAAATATATTTAGTATTATTCCCTGCCATTTGTTGAAAATTAGTACATTTTCTAATTTAAATACTTAAGAACTAATGACCTCAGCACATTAAATGTGGATCCTGGGGATAGATTCATGTCCAAAGCTACCAGAATCCTTGTTGGTAACAGCTTCTGTATCTGGGAAATGCAAATTCCTGGAACTATTCTCAGAAGGCAGTTTATTTATGGTCCCCACTGTGCTTGACCAGATCTCTTAATGAACGTGTTTACTTGGGGAATAGTAAAATAAAATCTTCGAGCACCGATTTCTCAGCTCCTCACAGGTCTCCAAAGAGTAGGGAAAAGATGTCCCTCAATTTCTCTGCTTTATCCACCCCACATGTACATAAAGGTTTTGGTCCTGTGACACAACACCGGTGTATAAAAAGCAAACACTGTGCAACAAGAGCAACAGAAGTTGTTAGAGCTATAGGAAGTTAATAGCATGAAATTTTGAACAGGAAAGCGAAGTTTAACCCCAGTTGCCCTTTCCAGCCTAGAGCTGGAAAGAAAATAGCTGGAAAGAAAAAAACACTCTTGTATGATGGTATTTGTTGCTTCCTGAACTGCTCCAGACTCTCAGGGGCAAACATGTGATTACTCCCACTTTCAGAGACCTCAGAACATATCAGGTTAATTTATCTCCTAAAAACATAATCCTCCACTCTTAAGAACAAGCAAACTCAGGGAATGGGGCCTTCCAGTTGATTTTTCTGGCAGTTTTTTGTCCTCAGAAACTATACAGGTACATATTCAGACATATGCTTAACATCCTTAATCTAGAGGGCACTTAGACACATGGTTAACTTTGGACACATGTTTCTGAAGCAGAAGACTTGTTTAAATACTAAAAGAAATTTAAGAAAATGGCTGGTTTGATCATCTGGCCAAAATCCAAATGAATAAACAGATCTTTTGAGTCACATTGTTATGACAAAAAAAGAGACTTTTTGACATCAAGGAGAAAAAGGGTGAGGGGACCTGAACTCAAAACAAATCATTGAGTTGCATTTTACATGTTACCATTCCTTTCATCACCTTTCCTTATATTGCATTACACAGCAGGCAAAATGCTAAAGAAAGTACTTTTGAAACTGAAAATATCCACATTTCTAAGCGCTGTCAGGCCCGAGCTGTTTTGTTTGCAGCTAAGTAAATAATTTGTCAGCAAATGTTCATCTACTTGTAGAACCAATCCCAAACTGGGATCTCAGTTACAATGAAAGCAATTTAATAGAGGTCAGAGGAGGAAAAAACCGGACATGTTTCTCACTATGCACTAAGAAACAGCAATGTCTTGCTGTCCCAAGTCACAGCAACCATCCACAGAAAAAGAGTTTGCCTTACAAAATAATGCCCAAAAATTGTGCTGCTTGTTCTTCTGTAAACAAAATGGTTCCCGCAGGTGTGATTTGAATCTGCACTATTTCTAGTACAAAGTGAAACCACACAGCACAAGCTGTTCTTAAAAGATAAGGTAGCAGAGACCTAACTTTCACTTCTTTTTAAAGCAAAAGCATCACGCTAAAAGTAAGTTGATCTTTGTGTATGAAAATTTACATTCTATGTTAGAAAAAATATTTAGGTGTAGGCACTTTATTACTGAAAGGAAGTAATTGACTTTTATTGGTATTTTTATTTCACAGTATGGGGTCATAAATGTTGCAGTCTTAGCAAAAGATGTGCTAAACAGAGGTGCTCAACCCCCTGCTTCCTGTTTCAGAGAATTTGAAATTAGAATGCCACCACTTATTTCAACAGAAGTCAGTGGTGTAAAAATAAAACGTGAATTTCACCCACTATGAAAAATGAAATTAAATTAGGAGGCAACAGCTGGGAACAAGCTACAAATAGTAAAAAGCCACCATTCAAAAAAGCTCAAAGACTGAGTGGTAAGGGAGTCAGAGCAGCTATAAGCACAGAAGTATTTTTTCAGATGGGCAGTTTACATGTCGGAAAAGTTTACAGATAAACATGTCTTTCTCAATGAATGCTACTACTTAGCTTATGCTTGAAAATGAAACTAATCATCGCTGTTTAAATTTTTTTCCTGCATATAATGTTATATGAATCAATCCACAAGTTTTTTAGTAATTATATTTATTTATTCTTCTGCACATTGAAAATCACTCTCTGGGTTTCCTTGGCTGAAAACAACACACTGCTACTCATGAAAATAGTCTGACCTTAAATAAGTAGTACTTGATGGGGTACTGCTGTAGAGGGAAAATATGTCACATGATGCCTTTGAGCAATGTTTTTTCTACTAGTACAGAGCTTCGTGTGCCTCCTCCAGCTGGTCTCACGAGACGGCAGGGCAGTCAGAGCAGAATCTGGCCTTGTTCGGCCACTGTCCATGACATTTAATTGGCATGACAAGCTTCCCAAATACTGCCAAATATTGTGAGAGGAATTTTTCAATTCGTTTCAGAGGACGGCAGTCTCTTCGGATAAGGACAGATGCAATTCCAGCTTTTTATGTTGCTTCAAATGTACACAGAAACCCAGAGTTTATAAAGTGTTACTGCAAAGTCCTTGAGGTTTACAGCATTAAGCCACTAATCCACAGCATGAGACTTTTAAGTGTGCTTCAATGGTTTAATTATCTTCTATTTTAGTTTTGGATGATTTGATCTATAGTTCACACGAGCCTATCTCATTGCCATCGTTCATGTGAGAAACTCTTTGAAGCCAAGGGTGTTAGCATGTGACTGAGCTCCTCAGGACCTGTGACGGACATAAACAGTGGAGCCTGTGCAGTCAGATACTGCAGAGGAGGAACTAAGTCTTCTGGTTGGGTCTGTTGGTCTTTTACTAATTATGTAAAGAAAGATACATGGGGGACCAGTGACGTACACATCCAGGAAAACTATTTTTGGACACAAGTTCCCATATTTGGAGCGTGTTTCTCTTTTAGAAGTAACGGCAAGATTTGCTTTGGGAGCAAGTGGCACATCTGGAGCCACAGGAAGAAGAAGGGAGCTCCAGTGGTTTAGATGAGTCATTGTTCCCTCTTAATGGAAAACCTATAAAATATCAAACTGCCAGAGAGTAAAAGATCTTTCAGGGGTTTACTAGTTTTACAGGTCTTATAAAAATTACTGGAAAACCATAAAACTTTAATAGCTGAAAACTGAAAGGGTTTCATGAGCTTAAACTCAGCCTGTTTGGATCACAGCATCACTATGCCACTACAGCTGGGATGTGGCACATCAGCTGCAGAATTTTCCCAGACTGTCTTGCTTTTGTTTAGCTGTGCCCCAAGGTCATATAAAAGCTTGTGACTAGAGTTTCCCTTTGAACATAATTTCATGAAAATATTTAGATCTCAGGATATAGCTGAGGTTCTTCCTTAGTGGTAGCTTGCCTGGTGATTTCTAAGTACTGTTGCCACAGACTGAAGTTTGCAGCTGATGAAACCACGCAAGAATATTATAAGTCTAGATATAGATGTATATGTTTATCCACACTGTATACTCAAGAGGCTTACCAGGCATAATTGCCAATCAGGAGTACCAATTTAAGTGAGAATTTATGTCATATATCCAGATTTGAAGAGGTATCACGGAAATTATGGACTAGAGTATGAGCAGAGATGACACCCATCATTAGGGGTTACAGAATGGAACAACTACTCTGACTTCTGGTCTCAGACACAGAGGCCACAATGATTAGCTATACCCAGCAAATATCAGCTGCAGCAGTTAGCAGAGCTCATTGCCTTGCTCCAGCAAAGAGCTAAATAATTCTTTCACATCATTTACAGCCACCCTAGGGTGATGACAATTAGACCACTGCTGATGCCAAGGTAGTCAAAGGTAGCTGAGTCACCACCACTATGTTGGTAGTAGCAGACCCCTTTATCCTATAATTTGTATAGCGATTGGTAAACATGATGTCCAAATAGAGTATGCATGTGTAAGGTTTCCCTTAGAGCTCGGGAAACCACAGCCAGGTAGATCCTGCTGCTTTTTGAGCCTTTTCCATTACAGGTATAAATACCCATGAAATTAAAAAAAAAAAGGAAAAGGAAAAAAAACCCTCACAAAAATTAAGCAGAGTTCAGTGTTGTGTACCCAGTCAGAATGCATGCCAAGTGCTTCAGGCAGACAAACAGAAGTCTTGCTCATTGCTGAGACACAAAACTCCTCTGGAGTTATCCAGATAATTAATAAAATAAAGTACATGGAAAGTAAATCTGTACATGTGTAAGAAAACTGAGCAGCATCACAACTGATATCTCGTTCTCTGGTATGTTTTAGAAGATTGAAAGATTTTTATTTTAAGTGGAGCATGACTACCCTGGGGCCTCTTCTACTAATTAGCCAGCTGCAAATGAAGTATAGCATAGCTCTCACCCAGTGGATGCAGGGATTTTATCCTTTGGCCAGATGCAGAGGTCACCCAAGCAGAGGCACACTTCACAGTGACATCAAGAGTCTTGATTTGCCGTTTTCGTTCTGGAAAGTAATCACACTGCAGTGACTAGAGGCAACTTACGCAAACACAATGATGTTAACACAATTGGAGACTCTTATTGTGGAAATGCGAAGCCTTATTACTTTGCACTGAAGTGGCCCAGTTCCTGTTAGAAATACAGGACAATAATTAGAAATTTATTAGTGAGACAGAGTGACCCACACCTATATTTTGTTGATGGAAGTTATAAAAGCACCTAATTTTGTCATTCTCCTGAAGTGTGTGACAAAGCTGAAGAAACTTGGCTTAGTTATGCTAAAGCTCAAAATTATTTCTAACTCAGTTTATAACGATTTGTTTCTAGGTTTTCCTCCTCATAAAAATAACTTTTTTTCCCTAGGTTTGGAAATTTAATGCCTCATTTACCAGGCTATGGGTAACAAGATGCACTTTCACATTTGTTCTGCAAACCAAAATGGCAGAGGGACTTTTTTGTGTGTCATTATTTGCTTCACCAAAGGTCAAAATATATCTATTAGTAATTAAGTCTCATCAACTGGCCAAAGAATTTATTACTCCTATAATAAGCCTGTTGCTAGACTAGGTGGAAGCAATGGCCTAGGTGAGATATCTCCTGTGTTATTTGTTGCATGGTAGCATAAAAAGCAGACATAAATACTCATTTCTTGCTAATGCTTTCAGATTCATCATAACAGAGGAAAACAAAATTAATGGGTTTGAGTTTATGGTGAATTTCCATTAGGGAGACTGTGTTCTAGCTGCCAACTCATCTGGATTTCCTAGGAATTAATGGGTTTAACGACAGTGTCATTGTTATTTGTAGAAAATAATTGATTAGGCCCTGTAAAAGGTTTTGTAAAGGCATTCAAAAAATTGGAAAATTCCCAGTTGCCTCCTCTTGCTTTTAGCACAATTATCTATATCTACTTCTGCTTGATCATTAATTGATGTGTAATTTTCAAAGATTGTGATATAGGATATATTTATGGTTTCATAGTACCAGGAGTTAGAGAAATGAGACCTTGGAAAGGAAAAACCTTTATCAAAACACAGATTCAGATGTGCTGCGTGCTGTGATGAAATATAGTTGCAGTACAAAGAACCAGTTACACACCACCTCAAACAGCGTTGAGAATGAAAAGACAAAGCAACTGGTTGTCATATTTCTGAACTATTTTGCTGTCATGCATTCATTTCTCAGAAGTGCTTTGGGTTAAAAAGAAAGGAAAACATGGCTTATAAAGAAGTAAGAACAACTTTAACAGCAGAATTTGTTAACCCTGTCAGAACAATACAGCCCTGGAAGGGATTTCAGGAGGTCACTTGCTGGTTGACAGTCTGATTCTCAAAATGTTTGTGTAACCCCTGCTAAGACTCCTTCTATTACAGCAATGTCACACCATTCACATGCCACTTAGTCCTTTAGTATCCTAAGATAATGTTTATTTCTTAACAGCTCACCTGAATGCTAGTGCATTTTGAACCCGTCATTTCTTGCTCTAGCTTATTACATCATGGAGAATAAACTATTTCTTTCAGATATGGATCTACAATCTATCAAAGGACTAATGGAGATCTGAGCAAAACATGTCTACATAGTTTGATAGGGTGTGAAGGCTGAGAAATGTTCCAATACAGTCTGTTCCTGCAGTACTAAAAGATGCTCCGTCGCTTTGTAATAACTGTAACAGTCAGAGCTGGGCCATATGCTAAGCATACAGGCAAAGTAATTTAAAAAATATTTAAGGACAGACATGCATAATAACCAGTAGGAAGAACAGCATACAAACGGGGAAGGGACTGGTCCCTTGTATGCAAAATGTATGCAACAATTAAAGGAGACTCAGTGTTGTTGAATTTAGTGTTGACAATATAATCACCACTATATTATAGTGCTTTCAACTTTTTTGTATGATTAATTAAATAACCTGAGCAATTAATTCAGTCTTGAGTGGTGTCTGAGTGAATGATAGGTGATAGATACGTGATAGAGACAGACAAACAGTCAAAATTAATATGGATTAGTGTGTGATTGACTATGGAAAGTGCTAAACTGAACAGAAATCCTTTGCCAATGGCAGCCAATGGGGGAGGATGTGCTGGTTTTGGCTGGGAATAGAGTTCATTTTTTTCACAGCAGCTGGTATGGGCTATGTTTTGGATTTGTGCTGGAAACAGTGTTGATAAAACAGGGATGTTTTGTTACTGCTGAGCAGTGCTTATACAGTGTCAAGGTCTTTTCTGCCTCTCACACCACCCCACCAGCAAGGAGGCTGGGCAAGCACAAGAAGTTGGGAGGGGACACAACTTGGGCAGCTGATCCCAACTCACCCAAGGGATATTCCATACCATGTGGTGGTGTGCTCAGCATATAGAGATGGGTGAGGGAGAAGAAGAAAGGGAGGGATATTCAGAGTGATGGTGTTTGTCTTCCCAAATAACCATTACACGTGATGGAGCCCTGCTTTCCTGGAGGTGGCTGAACACCTGCCTGCCCATGGCAAGTGGTGAAGGAATTCCTTATTTTGCTCTGCTTGTGTGCACAGCTTTTGCTTTAACTATTAAACAGACTTTATCTGAACCCATGAGTTTTCTTACTTTCACAATTCCAATTCTCTTCCCCATTGCATCCTGAAATGGGGAGGAGAGGGGGGAAGAGTAAGCAAGGGGCTGTGTGGTACTCAGTTGCTGGTTGGGGTTAAACCACAGCAGAGGCTCTCCAACACTTGCCTTCCTGTTCAGAGAATATGCATTATATATTCTGCACAGAGACTGAAAAGTCTTGCCTTATCTCACCTTGCCATTCCTTGTGAAGGCCTGTCTCTATAGATATAGCATATACCCACACTGGAGACAGACGGAATACAGTGTGCACTCCTAACACTGAAAGAAAAGCCTTGCCTCAGCTCACCCCATCTCACTGAGGCCTTTCTGTCTGTACAAGAATAATTACAGAGGGAGAGCTTTCACCTCACCTCACCTCACCTCATGAGGCCTTTTCCCCTGAGCAGAACATACCATTACCTCTGTGTGTTTCAGAGTACATTTATACCTAAAATAGCAACAATTACCTATATAGACAAAAATGTCTCACTTAGGCAAAATGACAAGAGGTGTATGTATTGTACATGTATATGTCTGTGCCCTGAGGCAGGGACACGGAGCAGCCTCACAGAATCAGCCAGATTGAAAGGGACCAGAGTGGCTCATCTGGTCCAACCTCCCTGCTCAAGCAGGATCATCCTAGAGAACATGGCACAGGACTGTGTTCAGATGGTTCTTGAGTATCTCCTGATAGTCAAGTGCGGGAGACCCCACTATCCCTCTGGGCGATCTGTTCCAGTGCTCAGTCACCCATGCAGTAAAGTTCTTCCTCCTGTTAAGGTGGAACTTCTATGCATCAGTTTCTGCCCGTTGCCTCTTGTCCTATTGCTCAGCACCACTGAGAAGAGCCTGGCTCCATCCTCTAGGCACCCCCACTTTAGACATTTATACACTATATATGTATAGATATAGATTTAGATATATATTGATGAAATCCCCTCTCAGTTGTCTCTTCTCCAGGCTTAACAAGCCCAGCTCTCTCAGCCATTCCTGAGAAGCAATGCTCCAGTCCCTCAATTATCTTTGTTGGCCTCTGTGATAAATACATATTATAATACTGGCTTTCCACAAATATTAAAGTGAATACTATATGTATAATGTTAAAGTAGCTTTGCTATAAAAATACAGTTTTTGTAACAATAACTAATGCCTTTATTTCTGTTATTAATAGTAGTAAAATAGCTGATATAGTTGTGCTTGTGGTAATTGAACTGTCTGCTTGGTTGGATGACATCCAGTGAACGTATAATGAAGACTGCTGCTACTGACTTACCAACTATCAGCAACTACCATCTGTAAAAGCCATGGACCAAAATCCAAGCTGATAGGAGAGGTGATAATAAAAACTGACTAAAACCACAGCCAAGAAATACTCATGCTCTAAAAAGGCAGACCTGAGGAGGAGCCATGCTAAACAGTTCCTGTGATATGTAAACTAGTTTGGGGAAAAGTTTGAATATG
>VZTF01005935.1:1328793-1382428 GCA_013397755.1 Cnemophilus loriae
GCTCCCTGGAGGCCGCGGCCCCTGCGAGCGGCGCGCCGCGCTGCCAGAACGGTGAGGGGCCTGCACGGGGCCCGGGCGGGCGGGGAAAGGCCGCCCCCGGAGTCCCCAGGGCGACCTGCGCCGCTCCCGCGGGGGGTGAGGCCCTTGTGGGTGCCGGGGGCCTGCGCGCTCTTCCTTCCTCCCGCGGGGGCGGGCGTGGGCCCGGCGGATCCGGCACGTAGCGAAGCCCTCTGGCTGAAAGGCGGCAGGACCCGCCGGAGCTGCTCGGGGAAGGTGTGGGCCCCCGCGGCTGCGTGCGAAAAGAACTTGAGAAGGCGCAGCCTCTTCCCGCTTCGCTAAGGAGGCGAGGGCGTGGGTATCCGCGCCTTTTCTCTCCTCGGGGATTTGGATCTGCCCGGCGTTGTAGCCCTGTTTTGTATCGTTTCAGGAAGGCTCTGGAGGCCGAGGCACCTCCAGGCCTCGACGCTGGCTGTCGTGCGTGAGAATGGGCAGAAAATCGCGTATTAGGGGCGAGAGTACTCACTTTGTAGCTGTGTATGAACTTAAAAGTAGTAGGTGGGTAGGCGTTCATGTAAGTGGCTTTTGGGATTTGAGTTGAACAGGCAACATTGGACCAGTGAAATATGGGTCACTGAAAAGCAAAGGCAGAATAGTTTAAAGTCAAAAAATACTGACTCCCATTTCAGGTGGAGAGGTAGTGAGACTGACTGTACTATGAATGAAAGTAATGAGTGTACACTTCCGCATTTTTAAATTGGTGCGCTATAAAATGAGTTCTTTATTGACACACTGCGTTAACTCTTCAAAATCCCTATATAATCATCTCCTGCTTGTAATATTGGTTTGGTATCTAAATTTGGCCTCTTACTTGCATAGAGTTCTAGCTCATACTGTTAAATCTTTTGTAGTCAGGCTATTTTCTGCACAGATGTGTTTTCTGAACAGATCAGTATGCAGGGTAGGGACCTACAAAATTTTTTACTTGAGAATTGTGAATTTTTCTCGTGTCCAAAAGAGTAGTTAAATGCTAAGCACTTAAATGCTTATAAAAGTAGGTGTTGAGGCAGTCACCGAAGAAAATGAAGGTAATTAAACAGTAGGTTTTAAGGAGGCCTCAGTTGTGCCCAGACTGGTATTGTGATGCTGGGGTTTGTAAAAATTGCTCAGAAAATGCCAGTTTGCATGGCTTTTAACTAGAAAACCTGCGATTATCAGGACACAGCTGCTACAGCATGAATAACCTGGAAGTGTTTACAGAAACAAATAGAAACTGTCATCACATCTTCTCCTTATGTTCTAGGCTGAATGAAATAATAATTTTAAAAAGCCATCGTTACCGTTTGTTGTTTTAATTATTTAACTCCATGTTGCTGCTAATACTGTTAGAAACAGCTTGTGTAAAACCAGGGCATAGACCACTTATTTTCTGCAAAACGCTCTTTCTTTAATTCCAAGAAATTTATACACTGTTCAATAACAGAATTAAATTTATATTGCCTAACTTTGGTTTCTGTGTTCCTTTAGATGTCTCTGATGACTTCAGTCAATAACTCTGAATTTTTCATTTTGTGGCATTTAGCAATAGCATTCCAAAATTTTTTGATTGATCTGTCTGTTGTCTGAGTACTAATCTCCTGAAGTTACAACACAGGATTTGAGGGTTTGGGGTTTTTTTTAATGGAAATAGGAGAGGAAGTAGAGGGGAATAGCAGCAGAAAAAGACTAGTGTAAATTTCCGTGCTATGTAGTAGAAACTAAATTTCACAAGGAGGATTGTCACTGCTTTCGAAATTTAATTTTATGTCATCGTAGTGCAGTTTAAATGTAAGATACTGAAGTTAATTGAGCTGTTTCTGTATTGGCTGAAAGAAAACACTAGTGTATCCTTTCAGATGTTTAGAGGGCTCTGTGTTTTAATTTGATAAAATGTGAATTTTTCGGGTAAAACTTTGTAGTTGCTGCTATATGATGAAAGAGAGTGCTTTTTGCAGAAATCAAGCAGCCTGTTGTACATATGATGATATTAAAAAGGGTGCTCAGCTCTGTTGTTAGTAAGTTTTGCGTGGTTCAGTGACCGAGTCCATTTGAGATCCTTGGAGACGTTAGTTTTTTTTTAATTTAGGGGCAATTGGTTTTTTGGGGGTTTTAAAAGTAACTTCTTGTGCGTATGATATTATTTTCTTCCTTCTCTCTTACAAGTTCAAGAAGCTTTTTTTGTAGTCTTAAAAGTGGCTTTGTATCTAAGTGGAAAATGACCTATTTCCTAATTTCAGCATAACAAAATGGTTCTTGTTGAATCAGTACTGAAAGATGATGTATTTCTTTAGTAGCGATGGAGGACTTCAGTGCTAACAATTTAATGTATTGAAATGCAGCACTGAGAGGATAATTGTATTGAATTCCCATGGTTCTATAGAAGAGTTTTGTCTGGTGCTGTCTGCAGCTGGTTTGTAAGGCTGCCGTTGGTGTCTCTACTGGCATTTTGGAAGAAAAATTTTTGTTATTATGTTATTTAGCCTTGTTTTTCATCCCTCCTCAGACTTTGGATAGTTTCAGTCAATTTAACAAAGAGAATAGAGATGTGAAGGATGGAAAACCTCTGAATATTCTGTGAAACTGGGGAGCTATGTGAATGGAGGAGGAGACACCAATTCTGTGACTGAGCTGTAGTGAGCGCTCAGCAGGGCCTTGATCTGCTGGTTTGTTTGCCATCAGTAAACAAGGGACAGTGGTGCTGCCCCCTGCCCGTGGAGTAAGGGACATGAGAGGAAGTTGTGGGAGTCTTCTCTGGAGGTGGGTAAAAGGATGTTAGAAGTTTTGGAAAGCTCGCAGATGGTTTTGGATAGAAAGGAAGTTTGGTGGTGTGGCATCCATGGGCTTCATGTCGGTAGGGTATGTGGCAGATGGCTGAATAATGCTGCTGAGGGAATGCATGGACAGAAAAACCAAACGTGACATTAGCAAGCAAAACTACTAATTCACATGGTGGTATGGCCATAGCACTGCTGCCTTTTTTTTTTTTTTTTTTTTTTGTGAGAGTTTGGAGTTTTTTGCGTGGTGGCTCCCCCCTCCATTAAAAAGCATTAAGATTTTTGGGGTTCACCGGTTAATGTCTGTGTAATTACACATTGTAACATTATATAAAGTATTAATTTGTTCATAGAAGGAGAGGTTCGCTGCTTTTGTTATAGAGATGATGTTTTTGCGATACGCCTGCTGTGGGCAGCTGAGGTTTTCAGCTCCTTTCATGGAATTTCTTGAGATATTTGTCGGGTGTTTTGGCAGGAAGGTAGTACCTGAGACATCAGGACAGATTGTGCAATTAAACAAATTTCGAAATGACACTAAAGACGTATTCTGATTTTCAGTGTTGAAAATTGTCCGGTTATCTAGTCACCATTAGTAGCTTCAGCTATTAATTGCAGTACAAAAATTACTTTCTGCTCACATTCTTTGTAATCAAATGAACAAAAAAAACCTCACTTCAGATAATGAGAATAATCTTTCATCTGAAATTGTAAAACTGGCTTTCAAAGGACCTGCAGCTTGAAATCAATATAATTTTTCAGATGTTGTCTGTCTCAGTGAGGTTTTCATGTGTGTGTTTACAGATATTTCTACTTAAAAATGTGAATAAAAAGGACTCTGCGTTCTGTAGTGTAGAGACTGATATCTTGTATTGGTGATTTAATCTCTGTGGTGTGAGTTTTTAAACAAGAGCTAGATACTGGAAGACTTTGCAGTAGAGGATCAGATGTGCAACCTTTTATTTAGGAGTCAGGTGCTCCTAAACCAGTTTCTAAATTATACCTGCTCAGTTAGTTAAATCTGCATCTATCAGTAGAACAGATGCACAGACTTGTCAAATAAAATATCTTTTCTTGCCACCTTAAGTGACATAGCTGCTTTAAGCCATGACACATGTAAGTTATTGGTGTATTTTTGGGTTTGTTTCTTCAGACTTTAAAAAGCAGGTCGAAAGTCTGGCAAAGTTCATGCAGCTGTTAATGACTTGCTAACTCAAAATCATTTTCCTTTAAAGGAGAAAAAACTACGCAGCTCTGTGAAGCAGCTCCCACTTTTTCAAGAAAAAGGTGAATCAGAAGCATAGTTACACGCTCTCCTCAAAACTCAAGATAAATTTTTTTTTTTAAGCCCTTTATGCTTTTCTCCCAAGTGCCTGTCTGTCTTTTGATCCAGCAGTCCAAGTTACTGTTCTGCAATTTTTTAGCTCCTTTCTCTTCTGCTCAACTTCCTGTCTGTTATGAAAGGGCATTTTTAATTTTACCAGAAAGCAATTTTGAGCAGTATGTTCCCTGCTCATAGGGGCCTGTTAACAAATTCATTATTAAAATTGCTTTGCAAATTAATCATAGGACGTCTAGAGGTTACTTGGAGAACAGTGATTTTTCAGAATTTCAAGATAAGAGAAGTAATGCTTAAATTTTGTAGTCATTGTAAATATAAGCAGGGGAATCAACCAGTCATTATTACCTCAGCTGCTGTTTAATTTGTGAGTGGGCCAGTGCTGTGTTTGTGTTTTTATTGACCAAGGAGTGGGAAATAACACTGTAGTCATTCTGCGTGATGTAAGCAATAGGGTATGAGAATTTTAAGAAAGTAAGTTATCCAGACAATAGCATTTGTGGTTCACTAAAATTAAAAACAGGGTTAAGGAATAGAATGTGAGGAAGAACTTTGAGACTTCGCATTGAGCAGTTGGCTGAGAAAATCTGTTTGGATGTAGTTAACGTTTGGCCTCTAGCAATCAAGCACTTGTTTGACCCTTGCTGGGCCAGTATTTAATTAACCTGTAATGTTGTAGAGCCAATTGTAGTGATACCAGAGGTCGGTTTCTCTGATACCAACATCTCTTACACCTGATGTAAGTATCAGGCAGTAAAGTGAAAATGACGTGCCTTGTCAAATACTCCGTAGTTTCATAGAAGCATCAGTTTTCCTGAAAGCATAATACGTAAGGATATCGAAGACAAGTATAACAGCCCTGCAACTCTTTATCTTGGTCACTATGTTGAAGACTTGTAAAGAAGAATACCTATATTGTTATATATTGACATACTGATTTGACTGGAGCTTTTCAGTTTCCATATTCAGGCAGTTTCTGTAAGGCAAACTCTTGTGTTCAAACGCTTAGAAACATCAGTTTGGTGTTTATTGTTGCTTACTGTTTTTTTAAGTATTAACCTCCTATCAACTTAAAAATATTAAAAATACAAACAAGAGGCAAACAATCTTGACATGGAAACTTCTTTCAAGAATGGAAGCAATCCATTTTTCTGTGTGTGTTTGCAAATTACTTCAAATACTGTATTTGCATGTGTCGTACTTGGTTTATTCTCTCTCTGCTGATGGGAGTCGAACTCAAAAATAGTGACAGAAAAGAGGAAAGCAGTTGTTTGTTAGTTCAAGTGCAGAGTCCATTAGCACTGCTAGCAGATGCCCCTTTAATACATGTGATGTTTTCTCTTCATTTCAGGTCCTATGCAGAGTCAGATGCAGTTACCATCTGGCTATGGCTCACATCTTCCAAACTACAGTGCGCCTTCAGGACGCTATTCCCAAGTGCCCAATAAAGCTGCTGCTTCACATCTGGATAATCAGTACAGAGCCAGTTACTACCCTGGTTACTATTCAGCACCAGCACAAAATGTTATGACATCTGTGGGTAGCAATGTGTTAAATGCACAGGAATCACAGCAATTGTACAACAACACTCCTCCCCATACAGGGGGGTCCAGTGACAGACCTGTTCAAGGAGCAGTATCATCTGCATCCTACTTGCATATGAGTGCTCAGCAGTCATATTCGGCATTTGATAATCACTACAGCACTTCTGTCAGCTCTTCAGTTGCATCTCAGGGATTTCCCCTTAATTCTGATCACTACGCCATGCCCGTGGTTTCTGGTGCCATGTATCCTAATGTTTCCTATCCTCCCGTGGCTGCTGGCGATGTTTATGGGCAGACGTTTACCTCTCAGAGTCTACCTGCTGTTGGACAGTTCAAAGCGACAAATGCTTTTTCTAGCCAGAGTACATCAGTACCTCATTCCCTTCAACAGCACGTTCCCGTGGGATATAATACAACCTTATCAACTGTTTCATCTGCTCAGTCTGTGCAAGACAACCTCAGCAGGAATCTCACTGGATCAGTTGCTAAAGTAAACAACCAAATAAATACAGGTATGGTATTACTTGAAAGATAGTGAACTTCCAGATTTGTCTGGGAAACGTAAGTTGTCTTGTGCTCTTTTTGGCTTGTTCTTGTTCACTGTGTGGAATTCTGTAATGTAATTTTGAGTTCTGTCACTCATTCTTGTAGCTTTTCTAATTTGGTTACCACAGTCCTCACAAAAGCTGCTATTCATTTCCATTGAGAGATACAGAAAAATACACTGTTTAGGGGATGGTTTTAGTTTGTTGGTGTGTCTTTCACGTGAGTGGCCTCAGAAGGGAGTTTTTTCATGCAGTTCTGAAGGAATGTGTAATTCCTGAAATATGTCTGTTAATCACAAATATTTTTTTATTTTCTGGCTAGAGAATTTTTCCAAGTCATGGTTTAAGTTGTTTGTTTAAATTTTGACTTAGTGACACTGTGAGAGACTGAGAGGTTGGTCATAATACTCAAAACAATCAGCCATTTGTGGAGGCAGCAGGGTGCTCTGCTGAGGCCGGGTTTGCACTCTTTCCCCAGGACAAGGAGGAGAGTTTTTGGGGGTGTGGTGTGTGATGGGGAAGTCTTCCATCCACAGAAGACAGGGAGGGTGAACACCCACCACGAGAGGCTACAAGCTGCATTTTGAGCCAGATAAGAAGCAGACCCTGTGGAGACAAGGTGGTACTTTTTATCATGCCGTTTGTCCTTCTTTACACAAGTATGACACTTAGGCCTGAGGGTGTTCATCCCTTCTGATGGAGCTTAACTGGCTCAAGCGTGCTGATGTGAGAGGCAGCTTCATGCCTTAGAAGGAGTCAAAACCCATCAAAGACCCCCAGAGTGCCCCCAGACTCCATTTCTGAGGCCTTCCACCGAAGGACTGGGCGTGATCCACAGTGTTGCAACAGATCCACAGTGTTGTAAAAGACAGTGTAAAACTCCCCTGCCTGCATCCAAGGGGAAGTGCTTGGAGTTCCCATATACACCATTGAGCTCTGTTGTGTGGGACCCCCACCACCAAGAAGACCAGAAGAAGAGGACTAACAGGACACTGTCTGGATCCCTAGGTGGTGATATCTTTCTGTTTATCCAACACATATAATTTCGATATGTTCCTTTTCAGTTAAGTACGGGTGGCCTGTCCACCTCAGTGAAAATCGGTAGAATTTTGTCCCGTTTGGATAGTGTGAGACACCTCATGATAAGAGTCCATTGTCATCCCCACATGCTGTCCCCGCCTGGTGTCAGCTGTCTTGTGGCTGCCCAACGCCAGTGGAATTCGCTGAAACTTTCCTGGTGTTACGGTGATACAACAGCACGTGCATTACTCACAGGCACGTGTACAATATCTACAGAAGTGCAGAGCGCCCTGGAGGCAGAGCCTGAGCTGTCTGCTCCTGCCTTGACTTGGAGAGACCCAGGGCCCTCAGAAGTTCATGGTTTCTATGGTACCATTTACCCGGTCCTCCACAGGGAAAGCTCACAAATACGATGTCTGCCACATTTGCGAGTTCCTGGATGTGTTTGTGATGATGTTGGTATTTCTTCGCTTTTTGTATGGTGGCCTTTTCTAAAGACATGTCACTACACTTGTATCACAGTCACATCCACCACGAATGCTTGGATTTCCTTCAGAAAAATTAAGTCCGGTTTGTATAACTCACTGCTGTAATCTCTTATATGTGGTTCCTGAAATACTGTCCAATCTTGCTTTTTTGCTTCCTTTGATAACATTTCACATATGTAATTGTGCCTTTTAATTCTGGTATCCTGCACAATTGGGCAGTTCCCAATGATGTGGGGAGCATGTTTCATTCTCAGCCTGGCAGTGCCTGCAGGATTTGAGGCATTTTTCTTGTCTACCCCTTGCCACGTACTCTCTCTTGATGGATCTTAATCTGTCACTTGTCACTCTCTTTCTTTCCCCTCCCCTCTCCTCTCTTTTTATTTTATTCTCTCTCTCTACTTCACATTTACTGTTAAATAAAATTCATACTATTGACTTTGGCATATGGTCTCATTTGCACCATAATTCAGGCAGAGTATCTCTGTAATAATTGTAATAACTGGATCTTAATAAGCACACATGCATTTTCTCACAAAGTTCAGGAAAAAAGTGGAACCCTACATGGATTTGGAGTCAATTGGGTTTTTTTTAATTAATATTTTTGATAAGCATTTGAAAGAGTTAGGAAGTTGTAGGTGATTTTTGTAAGCATCAACTTAATGGTTTTAGTGTGGATGTAGCTATGAAATTGTGAAGGTGTCCGTTGAGGGCAAGTACACTCAATCCTCACTGGTCCTTTCAGCTGCTGTTTCATAGGAAAACTGAATATCAGTTCATGGAGTAGTACTTAGTAGGAAGCACAGAAAGAGATTGGAGATTGGTTTCTTTAAAAATCCAGTTTTACATGTAGCCTTACAAAGCCTCCAGCATGTTAAATTTACTAAGATCAAACCCCTGAACTTCTGTATGTTGTGTACTAAGGACATGGAACTGCAACAAAGTCTTTTCCTAAAACTTTAGCAGCCTCTTTCTGAAATAGCTGAAGTATTTTCAGCAAGCTTGCTGAGATTTCACAAGAAAAACATTTATTTTAGGAGGATTTCTTTTGCTGGTGGTTGACTGCTCTTGATGAATAATTGCCAGTGAGAATAATTTTCTTTGCTTTAAGAAGAATAAATAAAGTAGAATATCAGTATCTCTAATTTGATTTTTTTTTTCTCCTTGGAGGTTTAAACTAGTTTAACCCTGCAAAATCACCCTCTTCTAGCTTTAAATTCTGTATTTCAGCAGAACGGTGTTGGTAAACATCTGTCCAGGAATGTTATGGTATGTAAATGACATACTTGGTGTTATTTAGGCTTTTCGTCTTTCTAGGTCAGTAGATTTCTTTAATATTTTTCTAGTTTATTTCAGCTGAAATCGGAGCACTTTCATTATTCTTAGTGCTTTCCGAGTTAGCATGGGTGTCAAACAGGGTGCCTGAATTTTACTGGACTCCTCCCTGAGGAGAGGGAGCTGGAGAACTCCTTCTGTGGGTTTCTTTCCATCCTGGTAGGGACAGTCTGCTTGAGCAGGAGACACTCTAATTTCATTATCTCATGCACATACTTCCCCGTATGTCAGATCAGGATGTAAAGTCCTTGCTGCCCCAGTTCCATAGGAATGTAGGCTATAATCCTGTAAATCTGCTAATATAGGTGTGGTTGAAAAAAGGGGAAAGACTGCAGCTGGCACTGAAAGTCAGGGGCAAAGGATGGTGTTGGAAAACAAGCTGCAGGGAGGTGGTGCCTCTCTCCTTAGAAATTGTATGTTATGTTGGTGCAGGGGGGTGTGTGGGTTTGCGAGGGTTGTGAGGGCAGGAGATCAAGATCACAGCTGGAGCAAGTCAAGAAGGATAATTCTTGCATCTCTTTTGAAATTTCGAGGAGATGCTGTGGCAATACTTTTTAACTATGACCTCTAGGTCTCAAGTTAGAAATTAAATGACAACTCTGTGATGATGTACAGGGAAAAATGATAAATTACACTGCTAATTTGCCCAGTTCTGCAGATTCTCTCTGTAACATGCCTTTTAGCTATAGATCTTTATACTTGATCATTGTTAATGCAAGAGGTGTTCATGGTTGAGAGGCATGAAGGGAAAACTTCAGTACGCATTGAAGGTGAGGAGTTGAACGTGAAAACCAGAAAATACTGTGTCACTGAGAACGGGGTTTATATGTACCGCAGCTTGATAAAACTCTTGACTTCTCACAACATCAGTTGATGGGAATATTATATGGCCTGATTGTGTTTGTCCTGGATAAGTTGATGGGGAACCTGTACTCTAAACTGATGTCCAGTCCAGCTTTGTCTTGAGCTACAATAAGCAATCCTAAAATGATCAGTACTTATATGATGGAATGCCATCTTCTCATTGGCCAGAGGAAAAAGGTATGATTGTATAATTTCTCTCACCGTAGATTGTTTCATGTGATGATAGTTACCAACTATGTGTTTTTAAATGTTAACTTTGTTCAAGTGTTTCTTTTGGTCTTGGTTGCTTTCAGCTTTCAAAACCTTTACAGAGTCACCAAATAAAGTTTAACATTTAATTTTGCAGGTTGGATTTTTGTACAAAGAAAAATGCATTTTATTTCTCAGGGTTTAAAAACTTTTTTCACAATGCATTTAAAGGATTAATGTAATTCTGAAGGTAATTAGATAACCTTTGCTTGCATATTAGTACTTGGCAGGAAGGTATTACATCTTCAGGTAACGCAGGTTTAAATTGGTTTTTGGCTTTGAGCACGTGATGCTGACATTACAGCATTTAGCACTCTCTACACTAGTGCTTGATGCTTCCAGCATTGCTATATTGACTGGCAATGTGGAAAATGCCACCCTACGAACAACTGCTATAAAATCTGGGTAGGCATCTGAATGTGGCTAAGAACTTCCCTTTTTGTCTTGCACATCTTACTTGAGGAAGTTACTTTAATAAGAGCATTTCTGCTGACAGATTCTGAAGCTTCCATGGGAAATCTGCAAGACAGTGTGTAGAAGCAGAGGTTATAGCAAGTACATTGCAATAAAGAAATGCTCTGTATGTTCTTTGGAAAAAGACATTATTTTGATTTTGATAAGACTTGCAAAAAAGCCGTGTGTATGCTTAGCATCGGATTTGAAAATTGCAAAATATATAAAAGTTGCCTTAAGATAATAAAGATGTGTGCTGTTAATTTTGACTGTAAATAAGAAAAACAGAGGATCTTTTTTAGACACCTCTTCCTCTTCAGCCTCTAAAGGAAACCTCAACTTGCCCTAAAGTTCTTTGAGATATCACCTCCATTATTCAAGGAAAAGTCAGGGGCTGTATGAACTACACAGCTATGTGTGCAGAAGATGCAAAGTTAATATTACCTCTGCATCCTCTAGTAAGTTCTGTAACTTAAACAAGTACTCTACAAATGGTGAATTTTGTTCTTGCTTAATTTCTGTGTTTGTTTACTGAGTTTTTTTGTAAAACCATTTCCTTTCTCTTCTTATTTTTAACAGCTTGGTCTGTCAGGTTTTTTTTTAGAAAGAATGATAATACAGATTTTCTCAATTTATGAGCAAAGAGCAACTCTTAGTTAAGAGCTAACTTAATTGAAGTTATGTTGTCCTTGTCAGATAGGACTTTCAACTGGACTGGGTCAAATCTCTCAAAGCATTAATCTGACTGTTTTGAAAGGAGATTATATCTAGTTTAGATGTCTAAAACACTTCAGAAGGTTTGTGGAATACTCAGGTTTGATTGAAACAGATTGCTTGGAATATGAGTTTCTTAATTGAGTACCCAAATTGCAAAGTGCCAGCACTGCAAGGGAAGCATAATAATACTGGTCTACTGCACAAGGTTTCCTCCTGTGGGAGGAATGTTGAGGGAGGCCTGTTTCAGGTGGACTACATTCCACTTACCTGGGAAAGGACCTTGTAAAAGCACAGAGTTGCGGGGATATATCAAAAATAAGCTTCAGCTTAGTCTTGCTCTTACTGCATCATGCTTTCCTTATTTTGCTGTTGTCAGAGCAATTTGTTCATTGTAATGGAGTTTTAGCACTATAGGTATTTAATTTTTTTAAGCAACCAATCTTTCCATAGATACTTGTTTGAAGGCATCTCTCTTTGAAGTACTGTATTGTTTTTTGTAGTTACTGTGAAATCGAATGTGATTGCTTGTGTTGTGTAATTGTCTGCGCAAGTACATACAAAGGGTTCCTGCTTTCTGCTGTTGTTTTCAGGTGGCATTGATTCTTCACAGCCTGTGCACTCAGTGAGCCAGAATGTTCCATTTACTAAGCCTGGAGCTGGAACATCTGCTTCCTCTGCTGTGATGTCGTCAGTGAGGTCACCTGCTCCAAGCCTGTCTTCAAAGCCACCATCTTCACCATCTGTTACACAGTCACCAGAGCTGGCCCTTCAGGAAGGTACTAAAAGGGAATTGGGAACTTACAGTACAGACTTCTGCTCTACTCCTCATGCACACATGAATGCTGGAAGTTTGATTGCTGCTTTTCTGTGTTTGACTGGAGCACATCTCTGGCATCTCATCAGGCTCCCTTAGTGGTGGTGTTTCATGTCACTTTGGTTCTAGCTTCTCTCAGTGCTTGTGTTTGATTTCCTTTTGTCCCTGTGTTGTCTTTGGCTTGTTTGTCTTGTTGGCAGTCTTACATGTCTTTTGCTCAAAAAAACCTTCTTGTAGTTCTCTTATTCTAAAAAGCTGCTCACTACTTTAATTTCTTAGAAGAAGGTCTTAAAATTAGCTTTTGTAATTAGTCTGTATTGTTAAATGAAGTGTAAACTAGAAATTTGCTAGTTTGTTTGTGGATACAGTGAGTTTGAGGATTAAGTTCAAACTGGTAGAATTGTTTTCTTACTGCCTAGCTGTAAGTGCCTGTGGAAAGCTGCTGCAAGAATTCTTGTGGGAAAACAGGAGTTTTTGTATAGGCTCCTTCCTATTCTGATGTTGGCAGCATCTTGACAAAGAATCAGTTGGCTCTTGAGCCTTCTTCAGTTAAATTAAATTTTACTGATGGTTTAAATTGCCTCTTGATTGTTACGTGTTTCTGTGTCTAGTATTCCAAATCTAATTGACTGCATGAAATTTTTTTTTGGCCATGTTTTCTCTTAGCAGTTTCAGAATTTTAAATTCTTCTGGATGGAGAACTCTGCATGAGGGATGGAAGTAGGCATTAATTTTGTCCAGAACAATGTGATATCTCTAGTGTTCAAAATAATTGGCAACTGTAGGGTGAATGATTGTCACAGTGTTTTTTTTTTTATTCTTAAATTACAGAATCCTCTGACATAACTAACTAAAATTACCCCTTTTCCTCCATTTTCTCCTTTTTCTGGTAGAATGTGGATTACAGATTGTTCGTCAATCATTGCTATATATATTAGAGGCAGAAAAATAATTGTTCATTATTCATAAAGTCCTATGTATAGTGTATCATTTTAAGGAAAATATGTCATGTTTTGGAACTGTGGCTCTTGCACAGTTTTATAGTTGATTTTGGTGCTAGATAGACTTTGTACTGTAGGTGTGCTTGCTAGAAAATGGTGTTGCTTCTTCTTCCAAAGAAATTGCAAACCATGTTTTTAATGAGGAAAAGGATTTTAGCTATTTACCTGTGATTGCCTTGATGTGCGCTGTGTCTGTTCTGGAAGTGATTCCTGTGAAATGTGGGAACACCTGGTAGAGCAGCTACAGATTAGTGCAGTGACTGCTGAACTCTTCCCTACATTCAAATGCTTCCACTAAGTGAAGGTGAATGCAGTAAGTGGCTGAATGAGCACACATTAAAAACAACAATATGTTGGCAGTATAAAGATAAGTTGTCCGGGCTTTGTATTGCTCTAATTTTATCCATTTGCATGTTCTCACGCACATAAGTTTCTATGTTCAGATGCTGGTTTTATGAGCACTGGAAGACTTCAGTTCTTTGTTAGTTTCTTTTGAGGAGTCTGAAATAAGTAATGTACTCTTGATTTTTTTACCAACAATTAAATGTGGTAACTTTATTTGTGGAAATGAACCTACTGAAAAAATAGAACACATTCTGAATATTTGTCTGGGTTAGAATTCCAAGTATGCTTCTTGTGCAGAGATCAGATGGACTTGATTTTTTAAAATACTTTTCTAAATTATAGGATACCATTGTCTATGTGAAAGCATTCTGAAAAAAACAGTTTGAATTAATTTTTGTAGAGGATTTCATTGTTTTAGGCTCCTCTTGGGGCCTTCCTATAAAAACTAAAAAATTGTAATTGTTTACTTGGCTATATTCTAACAGGACAAAAACCTTAAAATGTATTAAAGCCTATTTAATCTTACATAACTATCTGTACAAATTTAATGCGCACTTTATGTTTGAAAGGCTTTTATGGTATGGGCGATTGACCTTAAAATACTTAAACAGTTGGTTTATTTCACAGGCAAATGTGTTGTTATCCCAATTTATCTTCTGTGTCCTGCTGCCTACCTTTCCAGGTGTCTGTAAATTATAATGGGTTAAAGCCTTAGAGTGCAATATTATTATATCACAGGTACACTGGTTGCAGGGTTTAGAAATTTCCAGTCCAAGAAATTTGTGATGATTTATATTATGTGGTTGCATTTTAGGCCAGATTTATGGAATAACCTGACTCAAAATGAATAATTACTTCAAAATTAGCTTTTGCAGTTTTAAAAGTGGGAGATTTTAACATCATTCTCAAATCTCTAGAAGATACTAAGCAAAACTGAGTTGTCACGACAGAAAACATGATTATGCACATGATGGCACTTGGAACTGCTGTCTGCAGCCACCCGTTTCTGCCCTGAATTGCTTTCTCCCCTGTGTTGGCCTACTATTGGCATTGCTGGGCAGTGAACTAGAATGGGAGATTTTCCTACCTGAGAATGACTTTTTAAACTAGGTTATTTTTTAGCCAGATCTATTCTCAGGAGGATTTTTTTGGCTGGACAGTTCTACTAGCACAACACAGGTGTATCTTAAAGGCAGAAATTTGTACTGTTGGCAATGAAAGTAAATCTATGCAAACTCATAAGGCTGGTAAGAATCAAACCAGCCCTGTCTTCACAGCATTCATAGTGACATAATTCATGATTCCTAAACTTCTATGTCGCTAGCATATTCTTTCAATCTCTTTTCTTCTGTATTCTTTCGAACACCTGCATCCTTGATGCATGTGACCAGTAACTGGAAAAGGGGGAGTTTTAACAGTAGAAGATTGTTTGTTTGGGTTTTTTTAAAGTAGTCAAAAGGCTTCAAAGGAACGCTGGTAGAATGACTAATCCAGTCCTTTTCTCTCATCTGCACATGTTTGGAATTTTTGCATTGGCATGCACTTTTTCCAGGTGGATACCCTTTCTTTCTTCTTCCTATCCATGTACATGGTGTTTATTAGAGGTCTGTCTTTGCACTCTCACACTGGGCACATCTACTTTTACTTGGGTTCTCACTGTTGACAGTGCAGCCCTTCTTGTCATCCTGGCTTTTTTTCCTCTTTTGCTTGCATGTTAATTATTTTAAGGTAGGGTTTTTTTTGTCTTTCACAATAATGCAGTTGTTCTGTTTTATTCCTCAGTAGTTCTCCCAGGCCTGAGAAAAGACATAGTCTGTTAGTCTGTTGGCTCTAGTTAAGACTTGCACAGATAAGGATTTTCTTGTATTCTCCTTCTCAAGTGCATCCAGTAAATTTATGCATCCCATAAAAGATGGGACTAGAAATTACTCAAATTAGCCCTGTGTTGTAGCAGTATGGAAAAACTGAAGCGCTGTATCTACTCAGTTGCACTTGGGATGATTTCTCATTTATTGTTGTGACTACTTGAATTACGGAGAAGTTTGATTGGAATTGTACAAGTACTAATGCACTAGATAAAGGAATGTAATGCCCGTCTTTTCTTGCACCAGTCTCTCAATGAAAGTTCACCTTCTCAAGAATGTTGTTGTATGGTTTTGCTTTGTTTTCTTTTTGCTTCCAGTATTTGAGTAGATACTTTTCACCTTGATTCTGGTGGGGTTTTTAAAGTGAAATTGAAGTGCTCCTCTTGGGTTCATTTGCTAACCCTTTTTGAAAAAGCCATGAAACTAACAGCATTTATAGACCATATTTTAAATAAAATAAAGATTGATATAGTTGATTGCAGTAGTGGATGGGCATATATTAGTTATCATGATGGTTTCAGATTATGCATAACATAACACTTTTGTAATGCTTTATAGTATTAAAATAAAGAATGCTACTCAGTGGTGCTGCGGTACTTGTGCAGGGGGAAGAAACATCAAATTCCCAAAAATTTGAAGAATTTTGAATGCTTAGGCTATTTTCTTGCCATAGCAATCCATTAGATTGATAAGAGAGAAACAGTGATCACTTGCATTTATTTAGGATGTCACTTCCTGACTAAAAGCATATTTAAAATCCTCACTAACCCTGCCTTGTCACAAGAGAAATGTAAGATTTCTTGAAGATGCTGAAAATGCATCAATAACAAGTAATGTAGGAAATTAATTATAAGCCATTGCTGCATGCTTTACTCTGTTTTAAAATGGTATGTTTATGTGCTGCTTTTGTGTATTGTTCACATATGTTTAGAGTAGATATTGTAAAAGCAAACAAATAAAAACTGAAAAATAGGTTGTGCTGTGGAGGTGACTGCAGTAACAGTTGTTGCATTGTCACCAGACACTAGAAGCGCGTGGTGTAATCATGAGCTTGTGAGCCTGAATTCAGGTACTGATGTAAACATAAAGCAACCCAAATTTTCAGGTTTACCTAGCTTTAATTTCACTGATTGTGTTGTGCTCTCTGTATGTGTGTTTGTACTCTCGCATGTGGCAACAGCAGTACATTTCATTCATTTCTGACAGAATTCCAACATGAATTATTCTTGTCTTAAGAGGGGCAGGTGTGCCAAGCAGAAGTTAATACTAAACATTTTCATAATATAATTTGAATTTATGTGGAAATAACTCCTTTATTTCTGTGTATTAATTTATGAAAGTACTCCACAGGACAAACTGGTATTAAAAAGATGTGGAGGAAGTCTGTGTGTTTAACTTCCTGATACACATGCACATACACACATCTAAAATTATCTGCTAACTTCCATGTGCTGCTAATATTTTGCTGAACTAGCCCAACTAAAAACTGCTTCTAGGGTTGTAGATTTAACTTTTTGCATGTTGGGATTTTCTCTGGAACAGCTAATTTCTCTTACTTTTAATGCAAAGATTTGTGACTTTCGTTTCTCGTCTTTCCTGTCCGTCTGACTCTGATGTTTGTGCTTTCCACTTCACAGGCATGCAGTATGGTGGATATGTTAATAATCAAGCTAGCTCTGCACCAGCTCCCTTGTCATCAAGTTCAGATGATGAGGAAGAGGATGAGGAGGATGAGGAAGCAGGTTGGCTTTAGCTTTACACCAGTATCTTGTTCTCTTCCTACTCAAGGTTTTCTCCATATTTCCATCCCCTGAAACTTTTTCTTCCTTTAAGACAAAGCATCACTCTGACTCTTCAACTCAAAATTTCCCAGCTTTACTAGTATAGCAAACGAAAAGGACTTCAGTAGTGACGAACAAATAGATCCTTTTTTTTGTCATGTTAATATCAGATGTTTGGTGACTTTAACAAAGTAATATTCACAACTTGCAAGACTCCCATGTTTTTAATATTTTGATTTGCAGTGAGTTTTAACTGAAGATAACTAACTGTAGGACTTAGAGTGACAATTGCTCAGGTTAAGCAACCAGATCCCATTTGAATCATTACATTAAACAGTGTTTACCTTGTTTCTCATTTTATGCATAAGGAACTCATACAATTAAGGTAGTAAACATTGAGAGGTTGTAAGTGTGCTTTCTAGGACAGTAAATTAATCTCTGCTGGTTTTTTTCTCCTTCTAAGGTGTATGTCTCAATGGTCAGGCACATAGGTTCAGTTTTAATCTGCTTGCTTTGTAGGAAAACTTTAAAAGTTTGTTGAGTTTTTTGGTTTTTTTTTTTTAAGAAGCAGTTTGTCCTGATTGATTGAACTGTTACGTACTTGGTTGCAAGGATTCTGCCTGTGTTTTGTCAGAACGACCTGGTTTTGTGAGTTTAATGTTTCTCACCAGTTTAGTTTCTTCAATTATGGTAACCTTTTCTTTTGGAACTTAGAGAAGTCTTTACTGACTGCCTGAGTGGTAACAGTATAAAAAGCTTTTTGAGATAAACGTTAGACTACTGCCCTTGCTGATAGATGGAAGTAACAGTACGTACCTTGTACTGCTGGCTTTTAGTATTGATTGGGAATAGGAAACTATTGTAGCTTTTCCTTTAATTTTATAATTCATGTTGTCAGAAAAAAACAGTGCCACATAGTTCAGAGTTTTATTAAAATAATTAAATCATCACCCAGAATACTGTGAAAATAGTGTCGTGTACTCATTCTATGAAGAATGGAACAAACCAGTGATGACATCCAGGTCATAATTAAGAGCAATGTGTTGGGTTCGCCAAGGTTTTTGTCAAATGATGTTGATTGGGGTTTTTTATCAATTGTAACCTTTCTCTCCTTCCTTTATTCCCTAAACAAAGTTTCATACTCCTTACCATCATTCTCTCTCAAGTTCTGTACTTCACTAAAACCTGTAGCCTTGGAGGTATCATTGCATTTAAATTTATCTTATGGAAAAGAGTGGAAGGGCACCCAGGTTCAATACAGAGGCTACCTGATTAATAAGCAACATCTTATTTTATGCCCTGTCACCAGGAGCTAATGCAAATCCTAAACAGATTTCAGTAGACAAATTTCTGGCTCAAACTGTCACAGTGGTTTTATGAAGAATAGGTGTTGGAAATCTGGTTGCTTGTGTTTGTGTGACTTCTCAGTTGTTTTGTTGACCTAAAACAAGTATATTTTGTCATTTCTGTAGTAAGACTTAGCAAAGCTTTAAAAGCCCTAATCCTGATCAGGGTAAAAAAAATCATGAATCTTGTTTCCTTAAGCTTCTAGAATAAAAAATAAAATCTTGCAGTTATGTTCTTTTGTAAGTTCCAGGATTAAAAAAATGAAAATTTACAGTGAAAATCTGAAAACTAAGATTGTATGAATGTCACAGCATTAAATTTTCCTTTAAATAATATATTATTGTTAGTCTTATAGATTTTTTAAATAGCTTTTCTATTTCTTAGTTGAATGCTTTAAAGGCAGAATGCTCAAGAAGTATCTATACTGCCAGGATGGTGCCATGGTATTGCTGTGTCCCAAATGTCAGTGATGTTATGTTTTCATATGCTGGAGTCTCTTTACTTGGAAGTCTCACATGTTCCACCATTGAAGTTCTCCCTTGAAATACTTTCAGCTTTGCAATGGGATGTGTGATCATGATTGCTCCTTCTAGTAGAACAGTATCAGTGAATCTTTTCAGTTTTTTCTGCCACAAAAATTATATATACAATTTTAATTTTCTTCTTAATTCTTAAATAGACACTTTCTTTTCTGTCACACTTAATGGCTTGGTGTGTTTCGAAGAGCAGATACTTTTAATCTTCTTGGCCCTTTTTTCTTTGGAAATAAATGTATGTGAAATGGCATTGAAAGAGATGTTTTTGAATAATTCTTTGTTTGCCAGATGTTTTACAATAAGATATTCAAGATCTGTGCATAAGTTGAACTAAAAATTAGGCAGTTGAGTCTCTTCAGTCCTAACAACTGTGTATTGTCTTCACTGTGCTTTTTTATATCTGTCTAGTTAACTTTTGGTAGTTATTTTTGCATAGTTACTTTTTACTTAGCTACTTTTGGCTTAGCCAAGAGTAATTGTTTATACTGAATGAAGCTGAGACCTCTTGTCAATGATAATGAAAAATAGAATCTTTAGGCTGAAAGGAAAGCCAGCTGTGAATTAGAACAGTACAGAAAGGGGGGAAGAATTAAATACTTGAAGATGGAAATGGTAGATAATCACTCTGAAGAAGACAGTGGGAATCCTCTGTTGTTTGCAGTTGTAAAGAAAGTCATGAATAGACTGTTTTTAAAATGTGCACAGCTTCAGTTGATGTAGTCTAGAAAGAACTTTTGGTTTAATAGAAGAATATTTTTTTATTTCAAGAAACAACTTTTGAAATTGTTCTTGTCTTTTTCCCATTGCTCTCTCTTGCAGTTTGTTGGGCATGTGCTTGTTTGTTTTTAGTATCATGTCGATTATACTTGCTCCCTCTCCTCTTTACGGTGCTAATAGTTTTCAAGTCTTAGGGCTGAAGTGGTGGGTTTTTTTCTCAGGATCTTTCTTGAAAGTTTCTTACCAAACATTTTAGGAAAAAAAATCTCAGTCTCTTATTTAAGAAAAGTTTGCCATTTCTGATGTACCTAAAGTTAAACTATTTTCCTCCCACAGCACTTGATAGTTCCTCTACTACAAGCAGTGCCTCTCCTGTTCTGAACAATTATGATGCCCTGGAAGGAGGTGGCTATCCAGGTAAGCAGTTTGTTTTGAATTATTTGTTTAAGTACATAAATGTGATTTTTTTATTATTTCTGGTGTTGTTTATTGTTAATTAACAAGTGAATGAAAGGCAGTGCCTGTGAAAGGAACAGGGGAAATCATCAGAGGAAACATGCATGCCTTATTTAATCACTTTTCACAGTTTTAACACTGAAGTTCATATAACCATTTAATAAAACTTCCCTGAATCATGTCATACTTTCCATTGTAGTATTGAGGGTAGTGCTGAAAATATCCTAAGTGTGAAAGCAGCATCTTTTTCTAGATTATACTGTATGCCTGATTGTGTTGTTGACATTAGGAGCTGATAATAGTGGCTGACACATCACAGAAGTTTTGGGAGACCAACAATATCAGCTTGCAGAGATGCTTGGATCAGGTTATTTTCTTTTATTTTTCTTCATTTAAAGAAAATGGCTGCTATTTTGCTTACTCTTAGCTCTAAAAATATCAGGACAGTCAGACTGGTTCTAAATGAATCTACTGGCTGACTACTTTGGTCTTGAAATCTGTAGAGCTGCCATATTGAGAGCAAGTGGAAAAGATGCTATTCAAAGTATTTTAGCCAGTATTTTAAATGATAGTTGGATTCATTTGGAGGGCCTACTCCTCCTGGCTCTTTTGCCTTGTACCGGCCCCTGGGACTGTCACAGAAGTTTGCTGTAGTTTGATGTGTTCCTGATTAAAGTGAGATCTCTCTCAATTAGAAAGCTGATATTGTTATCCACATAGAGTCTAGCAGGACTACAAGTTCTAACTTCTAGCCTAATAACTAACCCTTTTGGTTCTGTTGAAGGCATATTTTAAAAATAACTTGTTCCTTCTTTTTTTCCTTAAAGATAAACAGAGTCAACATTTAGTTTCTTAAATCTGTTGGGGTTTTTTATTGTTTTATTGGGATTTTTTCCCTCATGGAGTGTTCATGCCAAACGTAGTTTCTTGGCAGTTGATTTCTGGAGTGCTTTGTTCCTTTGCTTGCGCTTTTCCTGGTGGACTTTACCAAGCTTAAATTCTTCTGAAACTTAGCTCACATTTGTAGACATTTTTAAAGAATAGTTTCATCTCTTTGCAGCTGTTAAGTTCACTGTGGGTTTAGGTCTATGTCTTACTTTCAGGTTTGACCTTTAAAAATAGTGGAACTAAACTGTGCTGCAGGGATATACAAGAGAAATTTGCATCAGTTATAAACATCAAAAGAGACCACGCTTAGTTTCTCCTCCATCATTTATGAATACTGTCAAAACATAAGGCTAAGCCAACTGAACTATTTTCTAACTGTAGACACAGCTTTTCATGAAGTAATCATAGAATCACAGAATCATTCTAGTTATGTATTGACAGTATTCAGAAGTGGTAGAGAGGAGACTAAGCATGAATGATCTCACTTGTGGTTTATATCAAATGTATATATTGGAATAAAATGTGGTTCTATTTTTATGCAATTGAAATAATTTTTTTTTCAAGTTGCCTTTTTTTATAAAGTAACATGTTGTTTGTAGTGACACAAGTCTCTGGTCATCTTTCCATACACACTGTCACTATTCTTGATGTAATTTCTTGCTAATTTCTTTTTTCAGTGCAGAAAAATAACTTGATGGATAATGAAAAAACTTATAAATGGCAGTGTTGTTTTGAAGCATTCAGGAGTTTACATTTAAATTAAGAAGGAAATAATAAGTATATTCAATACCTGTGGCATTTCTTTTGTCCTTCCAGAGACACGTTCTGTGACCAGCAGCCCAGTTCCCACTCCATCAGTCCTCCAAACATCAAAAGCTTCTAAGCCCTTTGGTTATGGATATCCAGCACTGCAGCCAGGCTACCAAAATGCAACACCACCTACTCCTGTGCAGCCCAGTAATCCAGGACACCATCCTGGTTTTCAGCACTATCCACAGGCTTGTATTTTTAATTTAAAAATTACTTCATGAAGTAACTTCTTGGGGAAACCCTTTTCTGTGTGATATATTTCCCATTTATTTTCATATTTAATGTTTTTATAATTTCTGAGATGATAGGTATAATATTGATGTCATAGCTCTGGTTCTAAACTTACTGGAAGGCTTTTGAATGAAAATTTTAAGTGTGCCTCCAAATAGTTAGGCTTAACAAGTTTGCTTCAGCAGTTATTAGCAACCTCCACATTGTTAAGGTTTGGTGTTTGAAAGAGCTGGACTTGATTGATAGGAAACCATGAAGAAGCATAAGGAAGTACTTGATCAGCAAATGCCAGAGCACTACTGTAGGCAATGATCTCAAGCATTAAATGACCTTATGAGCAAGGCATGGCATAGGGTCCACATAAAAAAGCTCTGCAGAGCTTGTGCTAGGTGTGGGTAGTGGAGCAGGCTGCCTGCATCTGCTCTGTTTTCTTCATAAAGATAGCTCCAAATATCCAAGAAATTGTGTACAATCACCTGATTCCTGTTGTACATGTGAATCCCCTGAGAACAGTGGCAGAAGAAGAGCCAGATACTGAGGCAAGACACAAATGTTGAAGAAGTGCAGAGAAATGTGTGTGTGAAGGGATCTAGGAAAAGAAATGTACTGATAAACAAATCCTGCTCTCTGAAATAAGGGCCAACTGGCAAAGATAGTGAAACTGCTGTGGTAGATGATCAAAAGTCCTTACTGCATATAACATCTAGGAACACTTTCACTGTCACAGACATAATGTAAAATGTGACTTGGAAGAAATGTTTCATTTTATTTATTTTTTTTTAATTGAAAGGGTTGGCTTCGTCATTACTATAATGCGAGACGGAGTTAGGTTTTTTTCAGGAGCACACAGTAAAAGAACAGGAGTTGCTTCGAGTGAATTCTGGTTGGACATATAAGGAGAAGACTCTTCAGGATGGGAGTGGGGAAGCACTAGAACAGATTGTGCTGTGAAATTGTCAATCCTTAGATATTTTCAAAACTTAGCTGGATGAGTCAATGTGAGCAACCTAAACTAACTTTTAAGTTAGCCTTGCTTGTTACTTGAGCAATGGGTTAGACTACCAGACCTTAAAGGTGCCTTCCAACCTAACCCTTTCTCCTCATCTGTGGTGTTTTTGTTTTCATTTAAAAATAAACATTTAAAGAGAGTGTCTGTAACTTGGAAAAGTTTATTGTAACAAAAGTTAGATTGCAGAGGAGAGTGGGAAAGAAATTGCATCGGCCTTTTCGCTAACGTGTTTCCTTATGCCTGGAGAGATTGAAGGATTATGTGTGACTTCCAGTGTTGATTTGTGTAATGAATTTGAATTTTGTCCGATGATACACATTTGGAAGGTGTGTCAAATTTGTCATAGCATTTTTACATTTCTGCAGTACAACACTCTTTTTGTTTGTTTGGGTTTGTTGCTAGCTGCTGCTGTATCTTTTTTTAATACACGTCTAGAAGGAAGAGGACTACAAGAAGATTGAAGGCTGTTATTTAAGCATGATTGTGTGTTTACTTGTTTGTCATGCTCTTACCTTTTTCAGCAATATCCAGGGGTGAACCAGCTGTCCTCTTCCTTAGGAGGATTAAGTCTACAGCATTCTCAGCAGCCAGAAAGCTTGAGACCAGTAAACCTTACACATGATAGAAATATTTTACCGGTGTCTTCAGTTCCAGCACCTGTGCCTAACTTGAATTCTGATCTTAGGAAATTAAACTGCAGTCCAGAGTAAGTTTACTGTGTCTGGGAGAGTGTCTTATGTTTTTTAGTGGTCAGTAATTATTTAAAATGTCAAAAAGTGTCTAAACTGACTCCTAACTTTAAATCTTAGTGATGAGCTAATAAAACCCCTTCTAACTGAAAGTAAGTTTATCCTCTGAATCCTTACACAAATATTGTAACTGTCCTGCCATCAGAATACATTATATTCAGTGAGTGTAGCTAGTTTCTTAATATTTTAATAATTTTGCTTTATCTTCACCTTGTTTTATCCATTTAAAAGAAAAGGTCTTTTATTAAACACCTTAATGTTATGCAGTATGTTTCATAGAATATTTTGTAATATTGCATAGGATTTTTTCCACAAAAGTATTATGATCATGCCTGAATACCACTTAATAATTTATATTTTACTATAATTCTGCAATCACATATCCTTTAACCTCTAATTAACATTAAGTAGTATTATCAACTACCCCAAGTCAAGTGCAGCTAAGTACAGTGGAAAGTGCTATTCCTCAAAGATTTTATTTGTAATATACTTCATTGACCCAAAATGACTCAACGTCGTTGTTGCTATAGTGACAGTGCATGGTCCCATCAGCAAACAGAAATTGGAAAAGCGAAGGCCTGGAAATCATTCTTACACGTGGAACACTTTGGGCAGCACTATTTGTGCATTGGGCTTTTTTAGCGTCCCTTCATGTTACACAAAACTAAAGCTTTGGACTCTCTCAGTAGTTGGGATCCTTTTCTACTGTTTTCTTATATAAATACGACATTCTGAGAACGAGTTAAATACTCTGTTGCTTCACTGGAAAAATCTTTATAATGAACAGAAAAATACATAGTTTTCATTGAGTGTTGTACCTAAAGCAGTTCTGTCTCTTAATTGCAAGTTAGTTTTGGAATACTTGCATTGCTGAACTACTAAACTGCGGAGCAGGGGAGTATTTTTTTTTTGTTTGTTTCTTTAGGAAGGCTTTTTTAAAATCTTTTTATAAATTTTTTTGCATTTTTTTAATTAAATCATCTTTGTAAAGCATAGAATTTCTTAAATTTCTAAGTTCTTTAAAATCAGGTGTTAACACGATGTTTCCAACATCTTTTAAAATTTCATTTTTGACATAATGTTTCGATTTCCTTTCAGCTCATTTCGATGTACGTTGACAAATATTCCACAGACACAGGCTTTGTTAAACAAAGCTAAGCTTCCTTTGGGTTTGTTGCTGCATCCCTTCAGGGACTTAACGGTAAAGTATTTCTTTTTTTTTTTAGTGTGTTTATAAAGGCATTCTATTTTCATTCAAACAATAAAATATGATGAACTCTAAGTCGTAAGTTTAACAGAAGTACCAAAAAATTGTCTGTGACTTAGAGAGGAGGAGAGAAAAAAAGGCCTTGATATTGCTACTTAATTGAAATGCATAAGGGAGAAGCCCTACAAGTTTCTTGTTTTGTTGTTGGAAATCTTTGCTTGCTTGTGGTTCTCTGAAGAGTTGCTGCTCTGTGTGTTGGGCTCACAGCTGTCAGATACCTCTTGAAAAGGTGTTTACAGAGCTCTTCTGAAGGGAGGTGCTCAGTTTGAATGTGTGACTGGCCTGATACTTGCTGTCAGTAGAATGTAAGCACAATATAAGATTGCAGCTGTATTCATAATTGTTAAGCAACTCCTCTCAATCTAATTTATTAGCATTTATGTAAAAATGTGAATAACTGTCTGGTATAACCTCTTTTTATTAAATGTATGTTCTTTGTGTAAGGTTTGCTGTCTGTCATATTTCATATAGAGTCACTCAAAAGTTGTCCTTTCGTAATTCCTTTTGCCATAGTAGCTGTAATTTAAAATAATTTCGTTTGAGATCTTAGTACATCTTTGATTCTGAGATTAGATTAAGACAATAATTAAATGTTATTTCTTTTCATTTTAAGAGGGAGATTGTTTTTAATAGACATCGTAATTACTCTATGAAATTGAACTAAACAGCTAAAAGGAAAGATGATAGAAAATGTAGTCTTATGAAGCTTTTATGAACTGTACTGCACAGTGATGTTTTCCATAAAATGTATTACATACCTTCGTGACAGCTTTTCATTGTTTCCTTTTTAGCAATTACCAGTAATAACATCAAGCACAATAGTGAGATGCAGATCCTGCAGAACTTACATCAACCCTTTTGTTTCTTTCATTGATCAAAGGCGGTGGAAATGCAACCTGTGCTATAGAGTTAATGATGGTAAGTGACTGTAGCAGGAGATGCTTGCATTTACAGAATCTCTTTCAAGTATTTGCATTGTATCAGTCCATGGGATGCTTTAGATTAAAACACAGACTACAGTGACAGTGTTCTTATGATCCAGAGATTTTGAAAAACATCTTAAGTCAGATGTGTTGTGCATTTTCTTGAAGCAAAAGATTGTTTTGCAGTCTTCGTGGAGATGAAGAAAATGTATTTGTAATGTGCCGATTACTTGTCTAATGAAATCAGCTAATCCTACTGACAGCGGTTGCAATATGCAAATGGAAACATGATGACAGCTACAACTGCAATCCAGGCCAGAGGTTATGAGAAACAGTACAGATTGCTGCTTGTTGTGAAATGCTCTACGTGCATTGCTGTTTTATAGTTGGGTATATACTGCTGTTTAAAATAAACCTTTTCTTTCCAATTATTGAACTTTGACGTTAAAGATATGCTTGAGATATTCGAAATGTTCCTTTGTTTTATGTATCCTTAATGTGATTTTTTTGCTGTCACAATAATTGAAGTGTGCCCACATTACTTTGCATTTAGCTGCAATAGTGGTTTTTATTTTCTGACAAAAATATAATCTGTATTTGGGGGGGAATTTTTTTTTTTTTATAGTTCCTGAGGAATTCATGTATAATCCTCTGACACGGTCTTACGGAGAGCCTCACAAACGGCCAGAAGTGCAAAATTCTACAGTGGAGTTCATTGCTTCCTCAGACTATATGGTAAAAAAAAGTTTTCATGGTAACTTCAACAGCAATTGCATATTAATATAATAGTGCTTGAAATTAATGTTGCATGTTGCTCCAGTGGTATTAATTTTCCTGTGAAGCTCCTCTTAACACCAAGGAATAGTTAAATTCATATTTTGAGTTTTGGCTAATGTTAACAGTCAGAAGCTTCTCAGTTGAAGGTAATTCAATGTGTGTTGTAATCCAGTGTAGTTCAATGTGGCACAGTCAGATTTGAATCTGATGCAGTGTAATTTCTGCCTTTCTCCCTCATTTTGAGGAGATTTTGAAAGACTAGTAATAGAATAATAAGCAAATTAATCCAGCTTCAAATTTCTAGTTAGTAATTGTGAAGAAATGGTTCTTATTAGGAGTCAGCTTACAATTGCTGTGATGGTGGTCTTGTCTGCCTGGGCAAAAGCCTAGTTCATAATGACATTGTTAGCAGCAGCAAAATAAATTGTTCTCTTGTCTTTGAATTGAAACATTGTGGCAGAGACATTTAACAGTGAATAAACAGAGCTTGTTACACAGTTGGGGAAAGGATGTAGGTAGAATGCTTTAACCCTGTTTAATGGATCACATTGTCCATGTACTGAAAGAACAATGGAATTTAAAAGATGGAAGTCCATATCTTTCATCATGTTTGAATTGACTGTTGGAAGGAGGGACTGAAATATCCTTTTTTTTTTTCTGAAGTATAACACTTTATGTTTATTACAAATGGCAGTTATTAACCACTGGGGATTGTGGTTAAGTCTATCTACTATAGACTCTATATTGCTTAGTAAATTACCTTTATTGCGTAATGTATACCTTGCATTTTTTGAAGTATTCCCTTTTTCTACTTCCCTTTCTAATGACTAATCACTTTTAACATTTCATTGAATATGATTTTTGAGTGGTTTTATTTTATTTTTTTTTTTTTTACTTTGTAGCTTCGTCCTCCTCAGCCTGCGGTATATTTATTTGTTTTAGATGTGTCTCATAATGCAGTGGAGGCTGGATATTTGACAATACTCTGCCAGTCATTGCTGGAAAACCTAGACAAGTAAGAGTATAAATTACCTTTTCAAATCAGCTGACATGTTGTTATGAAAAATTGTAACTGAAAATCTTGAAGGAAATTTCAAAGTGTCTAAACATCCTGTCCTAAAGGGCAGAAGTTCCATTGCCTGGAATTTCTTCCCTGCACGTGTATCTGCATGTAATTTACTTACTTATCTGAAAGGAATATTTAGCTGTAACTTCTAACATCATGTTGATTGTACAAAGATAAAAATCTTTTTGAAGAATTGCATTCTTCACCCTTGCCAAAACCAACAAAAATAATAAATTACTGAGGTTAAATTGTCTAGTTCTTGTGCTGGAATGTCTGAGGTGCTGCAGACTGGAACACTGTAACCACAAGAGTGAGACTGCCTTGGTAAATTGTATTGTCAGTTTGGTTTTTTTAGATCACAGTTACCCAGATCTACCTGTGCCAATTTCTTTGTGTTTTCATTTTTGCACTGGGACAGCATGTATGGGATTGTTGCTGGTGCATTTTGGGCGAGGGTTAATGAGCTTCACTGTGTTTGTGCCTTTTGACAATTAATCCTGTGGAGGCCTTGCCTTGAAAATTCCTTTTTACAAGATTTTCTTGGGGAACTTGGTTTTCTTGTAAAGAAACCAACATATACATTAAAAATCTTCACTTCCATTTTTTGGTTTAGTCTTTCTACATTTTTTATGGCTATTTTGTCAACAGATTCTCAGAAACATACTTAATTATTTTAGGAAAATTCATAAAATCCCATGCAAAGTCTGCAGGAAAATCAGTGCATCCACCTCATTAGTATACCCATATGGTAACAAGTATTTGCCTCAATTGCTTTTGGTCACTGTCACTGTTTTCAGCACTTCATGATGTTTTTTATATTTTATTTGAGAAATCCCATGTAGTGTTTAATTTTGTGTTATGCCATACACTGAAATGTGGTCCACATGAGAAATAAGTATATTGCATTGTAGAGACATTGGATTTAGGTTTAGAGCTGTTAAGTACTCTGTTACTACATTAGTGAATGAGGGCTCTGAATTAGGAAAGGGCAGAATGCACTGTTTTCTATTAAAGAACTGAGAAGGCTGCCTTCTTTTATGTGTCAGTGTAATGTTTAAATGAACCTATTAAGTTCTCTCCTGGAACAAAACATCAATATATTACTGAGTGCTTATCTGTAACACTTGGTCTTATAAACTGTATCATTACCCCAGCTTTTCAGAAAATGTTGAGGGAATACTACTTGTATTCATGTTTCAGATCTCTCTTCTTATGTTCTCCTTTCACTTCTTTACACATGAACTGAGTTTCTGCTAACATCAGCAGGAGCCCTGAGTATCTATATGTCTTGAGAGAGAGATTTAAGGCTTAATAGTTTATTTTTTAATGCTTCAGGCTGCCTGGAGATTCAAGAACAAGAATAGGGTTCATAACGTTTGACAGCACTGTTCAGTTTTACAACTTGCAAGAAGGTTTATCACAGCCTCAGATGCTGATTGTCTCAGATATTGATGGTAAGTGAAAAGAAAATGGAAGCTGAATTTTTGAGAACCTATTACTTATTTTTTTCCCAGAACAAAGGTTAGAATCTCTCAACTATTTGGTATTAGGTCAATGTTATTGAATGAGAATATTTTTTTGAAAAATAGTCTTGCACTAACGACAGAGTAGGTGATGTTTAAAATGTGAAATTCAGAAGTTAATTTTGCTTTGAATAAGACAAGCTTTGTGTAGGCTGTATTACTGTCTCTAACACACATATTAGAAAAGTAGACTGTTTCATGGTGTGTGTAGCAGTGGACAATGAAATGTTTTGTTCTATTTTAATGTTATCTTTTTCTTTAATAAAATGGGCTTTTTTCTATTCTCTCTACAGATATTTTCCTTCCTACACCAGATAGTTTACTTGTAAATCTCCATGAAAGCAAAGAGGTATGATTGCTTAAAATACATAATTAAATTTAAGGTGTTAAATATTCAAAACAGATGTTCCTGTTAAACTTTGAATTCAAACTTCTCTTCATAATATGTAGTTCCAATGCTAATTTTTCATTATGGAAGTATTACATGTTGTTTCTTTGATACATCATAGCTTTTAAAATTACAACTTTGTTTTCCTTAGTGTGTTAAAACTAAACTGAAATATTTGCAGCCGATTCTGCCACTTCAGTCGTGGCAATACAGCTTTTTAGAAACAGCAGAAAATCTCCAGCTTGCAAAATCTCATAAAACACCTTTCAATCTGTTCTGCAGCTGATAAAAGATCTATTGAATGCGTTACCAAATATGTTCACCAATACAAGAGAAACACACAGTGCGCTGGGCCCTGCTCTTCAGGCTGCATTTAAACTGATGTCTCCAACGGGTGGTCGGATCTCTGTGTTTCAAACTCAGTTACCATCTTTGGGAGCAGGGCTTTTGCATTCTAGAGAGGACCCCAATCAAAGGTCAAGCACAAAGGTAAAGAACTTCCCTTACTACTTATTTCAAGAGGCTAAGGACTGGCCGTGTCTTTCTGACTTGCATAGTTCTGTAGATCAATGGCTTGGTCTTCGTTTATAGTAATTCACTAAATTTTAATTATGTCTATGTTTATGCATTTAAGATCACTAGTTTATACATGTATGTGTGGTATTACTTGTTTTGAAGTGTATGAGCTGTGTGGTGAAGTGTATGAGTGTCCTTGGCCTTTGGTCCATAATTTTTCTTGGCAAGCAAAAGAAGCTGCAAATATTTGTGACTCAGTTACTCAGATGCTGCTGAATAGTATGTCTTTTGTTCCATGAAGTCTAAAAAGCATGATTGTTGTCTTAACTCTTCCCTGTATGATTTATTCACTAAAGGTGGTCCAGCATCTTGGTCCAGCAACAGACTTTTATAAGAAGTTGGCACTGGACTGCTCCGGCCAGCAGACTGCTGTGGATTTATTTCTTTTAAGTTCACAATATTCTGATCTAGCTTCTCTTGGTAAGGAGTACCTCATTCCCTCTTTCTGCACTGTTGTCTCTCTTCAGAAGCACAGGCTACTTCAGGAATTCTTAAATCATGTAAATATTTTAGCACTTCTGTAATTGCAGCTCATGTTGCAAAGGAATTGACCTTGAAGTTCATGGAAGTAAAGAACAGAAGTATTACATTACAACTTCTTCTAGGATTTCAGAGTTTTAAAGAGACGTATTCTTCTGCTCAAGAACAGGAAACAGAAACGCGGCAAGGAATAAATAAAGTTTAACTGTTTAATTATAGGGATAGAACAGAGTTTTCATCTTCCAATAATTATCCAAGATTTGTCTCTGCACACACACTTAATTTTGCCTCTAAACCATTAGATATTTCTGCAAGCACTTCAGTCTTGGCTGCCAAAGGTAGGATGCTTATTGAGCTTGGTGTATAATTAGGTCATGCGTTGGGGTGATTCATTTCTGTCTTCAGTGGCCTAAGTGTGGGGCAGTTCTCGTTGTCTTACACATGTGGGTGATATTGAGAAGATGAACATAGATGTGACTCGGGGAAGTCTGGACACAATTTTTATGTCCTGATTTCACATTACAGTTTTACTTCTTAACTGTATGTTTCCTTCCTTCACAGCTTGCATGTCCAAGTATTCTGCTGGATGCATCTATTACTATCCATCTTTCCATCGTAGCCATAATCCTGCTCAGGCTGAAAAGTTGCAAAAAGACCTGAAAAGATACCTTACAAGAAAGATTGGATTTGAAGCAGTTATGCGCATAAGATGTACAAAAGGTATGTCTTAAATACTGATTCGTATGGAACGGTTGGTGTGTGTTAGCAGTCATTTTGAATGTGCTTAGTCTTTAGCAACGTTAAATTAATTGTTATTTTTCTTTCTTTGAAGAGTAAGACAGTTGCCTTCTTTATGTTAAGTTAGGTTTTGGTGTTTGGTTTTTGTTTTGTTTTTTAGTTGATGGTACCATCTCACTGTAAGTTGATAGATGTAGTGTAAGGGCATCATTCACTTTGGAGTGTTCAGAATTGAACATGAACTCTTACAGGATTACTCTGAAATGTCTAATGATTCATGTAATTGGTTCTACATGATAGAATTTTTACCATTTTCTTAAACCTTAGCTTGATGGCTGTGGGTTTTAGTTATTGGTAAGAGTTTTCCATGCTGTTTTAACCTCGCTCTGAATTATTTAATCTGCTTCTAGGTCTTTCAATACACACATTCCATGGGAATTTTTTTGTACGATCCACTGATTTACTGTCCCTTGCCAATGTCAATCCCGATGCTGGATTTGCAGTACAAATGTCCATAGAGGAAAGTCTGACTGACACATCTTTGGTTTGTTTTCAAACAGCTCTTTTGTATACTTCCAGCAAAGGTAAATAAATTCAAATTAATTGGTCTGTGGGCTTTTTGTTTCTTTTTATAATGTAATGTTTGTATAGTTAGTTCCACAGCCTTTTGTTGTGCTCTATACCCTAAGAGAATCTTGTCAGAGCTTGCAAGCTAGTAAGCCTACTTGGCAGTTAATCACGTAATGGAAATCCTTGTAAACACTGTTATAATGTGAAAATTTCATCTGTATCTGACATAGTGCTGATTCAGCAAGACTCTTTCACTTTAAAGTCTGGCCATTGTTACAAGCAGTAACATGTTTGGCAGGCACTTCGTCCAAATACGCAGACTTGTGATGGATTGGAACAAGCTGCTATTGCTACATCGGGTGGGCATAAAGAATAGCAGCTAATTTATATCGTGGAAGATGCCACAAAATTTTGGTATGGATATCAATGTACTTCATCTGTGGTATCAAAGACACTTATTGTGGATGTTGCCAGTTTGTGTTACCAATTTGTGCTGCTTTAGAGTAGAATTTGAACAGGTTGAGACAGGAATGAGAGACAGTGTTGCAGCAATTTCTGGACTGGTATGTTTTCCAGAATGGGTGGATCTTAGATGGGAGGAGATGCTGTAATGACTGAATTTGTTTACTTCTGCCAGGAGAGAATGCATAATGATTTCCACTTATTTCTGTTAGGTGAGCGTCGAATTCGAGTGCACACACTTTGCTTGCCCGTGGTGAGTTCCCTGTCTGATGTGTATGCAGGAGCAGATGTACAAGCAGTTGTGTGCCTCTTAGCAAACATGGGTGAGTACAGACCAGGAAGATTCACATGTTTTTCTGCATGTCCCTAATTTTGCCAGCCATTTAAATGAAGTAGTGAATGAAGCCTTGATACTATAAAAAAGGTTGGAGTGCAGCACAGTGAAGCCTGTGAGTGCGAAAGATGACAAAACCAAATTTATTCTGAAACTGTGAACTGAAATATTCCTTGTTCTGAATACTTAGTTGACTTTAGTCTTTTAAAAGGAGCCTTCTTACTTTATTCTCTGGAGGTGAGTAAAGGACAAAGAATCATAATACACTTGGATCAAAACCTTCATTTTTGTATCATCATTATCATTGTTGTTCACTCAAACTTTAGCATTCTAGGATTACTTAAGAAACAACAATTCAGTTCAGTGGGTTGCTGGAGACTAAAAGGGAATTTCTGACAAGAGTGTATCTGAGATATTGGTTTTCTATCCTTCTGTTGCTGCAGGGTTGAGGATTCTTACTTATCCCTTACTTGTGGGTCATAAGTAGCTGCTTCATAGACTGATCTCTCATTTTAAATGTGTATGACTCCACGGCATTTTAGCATGTGCTATATTGTTTATTAATAGTGAAATCAGTTAGAAGAAGTAAATTGTAATTTTGTCTCTTTTGGGATAGGAACTAGATGATCTTTAAGGTCTCTTCCAACCCAAACCATTCTGTGATCTCCTCTTAAATGCACATTCAGTCCAGCAGATGGCTTCCTCTAACCAAAGGATTTGCAGCCCTTGCTCAGCAGAGAAAGATGAAGCTGCATTTATTTACACTAATCACAATTAAGCCACTGAAGTAATGGAAGAAATTTCTTGTGTGAGGGGAAAAAAAAAATCAAAATGAATTGCTATAAATCTTATCTTAGAGGTTGTGCAACAGCATTTCAACAATAGCTAAGTTGTTTGTATAAGGTTTAAATTTATATTTAGACTCCACTATGTATGATTGCTTTAAAATTTTCTTTTAATTCTCCAAGAGTACAAACTATGGAGCCAAAATTAGCTACACTTTGTTTTTAAGCATTGTGAAAGTGAGTTGCTGCATAGACAGTCATCTAATTTACTCCTAAAAAAAATTAGGACCAGAGATGTGGTTTGGGGGAATTTTAGTCTTAAAATATAACTCAGAAGGGCAACTAAAATTTTCAAAATTCAAGGGAATGAGCGAAGCCGTCTCTGGTAACTTCTTCCCTCCTTCTAACCCACCAGCTGTGGATCGCTCAGTTTCATCCAGCCTTGCAGACGCAAGAGATGCCTTAGTCAATGCCGTGGTGGACTCCTTGGCAGCGTACATGTCAACTGCCTCAAATCTGCAGCAGTCCATGCTGATAGCACCGAATTCCCTCAAGCTCTTTCCACTCTATATTTTAGCTCTTCTCAAACAGGTATGTATAATCTAGTGGATTACTGTGTGATGTCTAGTTCATTGTTCCATTTGAGAAATTCTTCAGTTCTAGGTCAAGCAATGTCTGCACTTCTCTAAAATTATGGAAATTGGATTACCATCTTTATGCTGACAGGACTTTAATGTAGAAGATGGCTATGGTAGCTTATTTTAAATTGTTAATGTCTGAACCATTTATTAGTTTACTTGATTTTTAACTTCCTACATTTTGTCTTATATTGTTTTACAATGAAAATAAATACATAATGTACAATTAGCATTTCTCAGATTTTGGCATCTAATTAGTGTAGCCCATAAAGATCGTTGGAAACTGCTTATTAGTACTTCTTCATTTTTATTTTATGAAGGAAAAAACAAGTATTTTTCAATACTTATTTTTTGTACTTTAAAGTTCCAAGAAGAAAAATAAGTTTCCATGGAGATACAGTGAAATTCATTATAGAAACCCAAGTGATGTAGTTGAAAGTTCACATAGAAGTAGTTACTACCTTTTTTTTCCTTATTTTTTTAATGATCTCTTTTTTTGGATTACTGAACATCATATTTAAAAAGATAGAGCTTCCTGCAGGGTTTTGTTACGAATAAATCTTAAAGGTAGCTTAAAGGTTTTCATGTCTGATAGTTATTGGTTCTCTTATGATGAATAAACCTTTATGTAAGTCTTGTAAGAGATCTAAGCATAATAATTTATTTTCTTTGGCTTAGTGATTACTTCAGTCTCTAATGTACTGATTATGATTTTTTGATACTTGCATAACAAATGCAGTTAATGGTGGGGAAAAAGCAAACCATTTATTATCAAGAATTTATTATGCTGTAAAAGACAGAAATAGAAGAGTGGCTGCGAAAAGTTGTTTGGGTTTTTTATTATCTTTATTAACAATAATAAAACCTGGGATATAGAGAAACCAAAATCAAAATGCTTGTGGCAGCCAAGGAGGAGTGATGTCCTTAGCTTTGTTGTAGAAGTGGAAATGAACTTTGATTATAGGAATGTTCTCCACTGAGTCAGAATATGATGTTTACTTCATTGTGTTTCTTCTCACAGCAATTGTGTACCAGTTGCTTCTAAAGGAGATCTGAAAAATTCAGTAGGAAAGAGTTAAAAAATAAATTTTATCGTATGAGAGTCTAGTTTCTCCTATAAAACATGAAAGTATGTTTCCCTTCCAAAGCTTTTCCTTAACACTGAATTCTTAGTACTGTAAATTCAGAGTTAATCTCGTGCACATACGTACCTTGCCTGACCTCTGCTTGTCTTATATCTTTCTTATGGTAGCTTTCATTGGTGAGTTTCACAGGCCAGTATCATTTGTCAAGAATAAAAATGAGAAATGCTGGCCCAATTGCATGCAAATTTTAGACAAACTGAGGGAGAAATTTATTCTCCTTCATCGGTAAGGAGGGACAGTGGATTGTGTTTTAAACATATTTTGCTCAAGCTCTATGATTAAGATTCTATCAATAAGATACGTTTCTTTACAAAAGCTTTGCCCCCTTTGCTTGACACTTTCAAAAGTCTGAAATGCACTCTTATATGTGACATAAAATACAGGATTTGTTTGAGTAGTAAGGTTGTTCTCTTGCAGAAAGCCTTTAGAACAGGCACAAGTACACGCTTGGATGATCGTGTCTATGCAATGTGCCAGATGAAGAGCCAGCCTCTTGTTCATTTGATGAAGATGATACATCCCAACTTGTACAGAATAGACAAGCTGACTGATGAGGTAATGTATGAAACCTGGTTATAACATTTTCTAGTTTTAATGGCTTGTTAAACTTGGTGTTATGCTGCAGTAATTTTATGTTGTTTTTGTAATACAAATGGAGCATTTTCCGTAGGTTATAAAAAATGAAGAAAAACATTATTTTCAAGTTCTGAGTCACAAATACAGTAGTGTGGTATGAGCAGAACTGTGATTTTACTTCATCTTCAATGACCACAGTAATTCCATATCTTTTATTATACAAAGAAAGCAAAGAAAATCGTATGTATTGGAAACATCTTCAGTGTGTTTCTATTATTTAGAACTGTCTGTGGTAAATGGGTATATTAGATCTGATGGATGATTCAAGGTTTTATATACAAAAATCAGATATAGTTGCCTGCAATAACAACCTTCGAGTGGTTTCTCAGACTGAAGTGGATAAAACAGAATTGTACTTCTGGATGGTTGTGATCAGACTGAGAAAGTACTCCATGTACGAAACCAGGTTTTATTAATTCATCTTCTACAGACATAGCCTAGGAAATAGATGCATTTTTTTGATAGTAAGAAGCAAGATGGGATTTTATTTAAGGTCAAAGTTAGTTATGATTGCAAAAATAAGGGGTTTTATAAGTAACATTTTACGAGTTTTGTAGTCCCTAGTTTTGGAAAAGTGTATGTAGGAGTTTGTTTTTAAGTGATAGAACATTATATGATAAACTGAGTAGTTTCTCTGGTATTGCTATTGTATTGTTCAGCACAACCTCTGAGCTATTTGTAGTCTTAAAGTTTCTTTTAAGGATTTCATGAACTCAAATAGGTGAGTCTAAACTCAGTGTTCTTCAGCGGAGTTATTCTTTTTATACTCCACCCCTCCCAGACTTTGAGACGCCAACTTCAACTGGCCTTAAATTACATGATTATGTTTTAGGTATTAAAGTAGCCTTTAGAATAAGTAACACTCATAGAACTGTTTGATGTACATAATCATTTTAGGCTTAACATAGTATTTTGTTATATGAAAATCCTCAAAATTTTACTAGAGATTATCAGTGTTTTTCCTGTTTTGTTCTACCATTAAAGGTAAAATTCTAGTGTTATTGAGTATTGGGTTTTTGTTACAGAGTACAATACATGTAAATGACAGAGTTGTTCCTCAGCCACCTCTTCAGAAGTTGTCTGCAGAGAAGTTGACAAGAGAAGGAGCTTTTCTTATGGATTGTGGTTCAGTAAGTTAAAATTTTACACATTCCTTTTTTTTTTAATTTTCTAAGGTGGGGGGGGAGAAAACAAAACAGTGCCTGCTGTGTTATTAAAACCAGTCAGCTCTCAGCAATAACAGTGTTGTGAATCAGCATTCCAGGTAACCTGACAGTAATCTGTGTTCCAGTGAAAAGCTTTCATATTTCGATCTGAGAAGTACCTTTGAGTCTATAGCGGTTGATTTTTTTTTCGTGCAAGACTGATCAAAATATACCAAGAGTTCATTCACATCAAGGTGTTTTTTCTGGAATTAACGTATTTTTATTTTTCAAAATTTCTTTTAATGGCTATAAAATTGCATATACTAGAGTATTTATCAAAACATTTTATGCGGGAACGTTCTCAGTTACGCACAAAGAGTGGGTTTATGATTTGTGGCCTGCGTTATGTAAGAGTTGCAAGTGAGAGGGAATTGGAGAGTGAACAAAATCTGTAGATACAGGTTAAGGTATTTGTAGAAGTTGCACTAAAACACACTCAATTGGATAAAGTGTTAATGCTACTCCAATGGCAGTGTAGAAGGTGCTTTTAACCTTGAATCACTTCAGGGCTTAGTGTGAATGTAAAACTAGATTTTGTCTCCAGACCTCTGAAATAATTACTACAATAAGCTTTGATAATTGGTGTTTTACTACGGCTTGTTTAGATTGGGAAGCCAGTGTGCAGTAACCAACAGAATGGTGTGACTTCAAATAATTTGAGGGGTTTCATTTAAGGAGGTAACATGGGAAGTTACTGCATTAACTGTTCCATTATAAATGTGTCCTGCAAACTCATTCATTCAGTATTTGAATTCTATCTATATATTTTTTTTTATATTTAATGATCTTACTCTAAGTGTTACCAATGTACTGATTATTTACACACTTACTTATGAATATAGACACGTATGTGTGAATTGCAAGTAGAACACGCAAGTGATTCATTTGCATGGAAGTTACTATTCTGGTATTATTCCTATTGCATCACCACTTGCCTGTTCCTCTAAATGTATGCAGGGCCTTTACTAAAACTGATTCTGACATCTTACAGATTTTTTACCTTTGGATTGGAAAAAACTGTGATAACAACTTCATAAAAGATGTCCTTGGATACCCAAGCTATGCATCAGTGCCACAGAAAATGGTAGGCATTTTAATGAGCTGAGCTGTATAGTGCTTATACTTGGAATGTGCATTTAATCTATTTATTTCTGCATTTTCAGTTTTTAATTATTTAACTGTGAGTTAGGTTGGCTTTTTTTCTAGCTGGGTACCTTCCAAACTCTCATCAGCTTCATAGGAGCCAGATAGAAGTTGTCAGATGTTTCAAGGAAAGAATGTAAACATGTAAATTTTAGCATTCGTGAAATGCCAAACAGTTGCTCTATAACATAACTGCTTTTATTATTTTAATGGAAGTATGTGTACGTGCACAAGAATATGAAGTAATTTCACAAGATGAATACAAAAATTATTTATTCAGATGTGTTGATGATTAATATTAGAATTACTTCATTGATGCCATAGTTTTCAGAAGCCTTGTGTTCTCTGAACCTGGTGTAAGATAATAAATCTGTGGTATGACACAATAAGCCCATAAGTAACAGTAAGAGTTAAGTTTTGCTCAGCTTCCAAGCCTCAACTCAATGTTAAAAAGAGAAACTTTCAGCTATTAGAACATCAGAGACCCTTGGATGTGTGTTTAGGTAGAGGAGTTTTTATGTTGTAACCTGTACCTACAGGCTAGTGTGTGATACAGAGCAGCAATTAAAGAGAAGTCTCCTCTTCAGTGAGTAATTATTCCATAATGTCAACATTTGGCAGGTAAAGATGGACCCTTTTAAGACACTCTAGGAAAGTTCAGAATTAAGTGGTTATATCGTTATTATAGAAACACACAGGTAGATATTTTCTACTTATAGTTGCACAGTATCAAAGAGAAAAGTGACAAGAACAGGTTAAGAGTGGTAAGCTATAAGACTATTATAAAACTGAACTGCTTGTTCAGAGTTTTGCATTTTGCATGTATTAGCAATTTAAAACTGTCCCCTGTGACCAGCTGGTGGTAAGTTTTAGTTAATAGAGTTTCCAGGAAGAACTTGGAAGGATGATAGATTTTTTTTTTCTATCTATTATAATGAAAATGAGACAAAAACTTACCTAGAGTAATCTTTGCTTTTAAATTATGCCCTCAATCTACAAAGGTAGCAGTGAAACTACTTTAACGGAAATAAATTCCTTTATGTCATGTTAATTGTCTTAAAATATCATACTGGCTGAAGAGGTGGTATATTTGGCTCAGTGAAGTGCTCAAGTCTTTTTAAGTCTATTTTTTTCAGCTTATTCCCTAACCAAATAGTCCAGTAGCATCTTTCCGTTGATATTTACGTAAAATTCAGATTTCACTTCTTGTTTCTTCAGTGATGCAAAGTGCAACCTGTAGAAACTTGATTGACAGAGGAAGATACAGGCAAGAAGACTGCAAAAGCAGCATTTTGAAAAGATGACATTGCTGTCTAAAATCTTTTGCACTTAAAACACAGTTTAAGTTAAAGGTACATTCCTTCTTAGATAGCAGTGCACCACAGATATTATGAAGTATTGTCCTTTAAGCTGAAGAAAAACATCTGTGTATGTAAATCCATGGTTGGTACTTTCTTAATATAAATTGTGGCTTGAGTCATGTTATGACTTTCAGGATCTATTTTTTTTAATAGTTTTGATAATGAAAAGGTGATGGTTTCTTTCAATTACCTTCAACCAGACACAGCTTCCTGAGGTGGATGCACCTTCTTCAGAAAGGACGCGATCTTTTATATCTTGGCTTAGAGATAGTAGACCTTTAAGTCCAGTTCTTCAAGTAATAAAGTAAGTATTTGTTTTGTACTGAGTTGTTACTAGCAACTTGTATTTACAATTTGTAATTAAGACTGATGAAAAGTGAGTATATCTGTCTTGGAAGAAACTGAATAACATCACCTTCCCAGCTGATACAGTGCTGTTTCTAAAACTGTCTGGTGACAAAGGTTATCTTTGAATCTAGTGAAAATTCACTTGCTAATAGTTTTATTGGTAGGAATTAGTTGCATATTTTTATATTAGGAATATACTAAACTGCAGCGGATGTCCTTATGATCAATGGTGTTAACCAGGTTAGTTTCTGGTATAGCTGTTATAGTTTCATTGTATGCATATAAAAAAGATTCAGATAAAGTTAGTAATCTGTAGATGGTTTAATAATTGTATGTATTTGTTACTGAGATCTGTAGGACAGCAGTTGATTGATGATAGGTGAGCCAAGTTCCGAAGCCTTTTCAAGCCGTGACTTGCTTAAGGAGGCTTAAATTCTATAAAATGGTTATACTTGAGATTACATTTCATTTGTAGAGTACTCGTTTTACTGAGCCGGACGGGAGATCAGTTTTTAGAGAGTATGATGACTTGTTCAGAGAAATGATGCTGAAATATAGGACTGAAGCTCTTGAGCTGTTGGCGTTGTGGCTGCTGCTTGAGTTGCAAGAAGTTCTGAGAGCCCATAATAAATAGGAGAGCTTTGTTGCATGCTGCACAATACCAGAACAGAGGACTGTGTCCCAGCTAATTTTTAGGGGGGCAATAATTTTGGATACTAGGTCTTTGACATGTTTACCTTTTCTGTTCTGTTGCCAAGTAAGAAAGTCTGGGGAGGGGATTGAGATTGAGATTAGATGCAAGCAGAGATGTAATTTTTGCATTTTTTCATTGCCACCAGCATATTTGTTAGCTTCAAAAACAGAAGAATTTTTACATTTCCTTTTTTGTGTTTCTACAGGATATTTTAAGTGCTGTATTTCACCTGCTTTTCTACTATTTTATATACTTAAAAAGATGCTGTTGTTTGATAGTGTATTGCAAACGTCAAGGTTTTTTTTAGACTTTGAATTATTTGCAATTGTAATATCTTTGGACTGAATTTATATTCCAAGTGACAGTAAGCAATTTATTAGAATTTATCCCTCTGTTTGAATTTGCAGTGGATTTTTTTTTGCTCGAAGTTTGATTTTGCTGAATACCTTCCTTTCTTCTTTCAGAGATGAGAACCCTGGCAAAACAGATTTTTTTCAGCATTTAATTGAGGATCGGACAGAAGCAGCTTTCTCATATTACGAATTCCTACTTAATATTCAACAGCAGATTTGTAAGTGACCAAGGAATAGGTAGAGGAAAAAGTCTGACTTCAGACAGAAGCATGGGCCAAGAGAAGCATACAGGAAGTTACAGAAGTGGATGCTTGTTCTTCACAACATACAGTGACCAGCACTGTTTGGGAAGCTTTACAGCTAAAGGAGTATACATTTCCAAAACAATTTTGCAGATTTCCTTCAGTCTAAAAGTGCTACGAGTGATGAAGCTGTTTCACTAGTAAACTTTAAAATTGGCTTGTACACGTTTCCAGTTGTGCAGCGGTATGGTGCTCTGTTTATTGCAAGCTGGTGAATTTATGTAGCTATGTGGGATGATATTTCTTAACAAAATGTACAATTAGGTAAAGCCTTTTTTCTTACATTTATTGTAGTAGCCCTTCCAGATCCAAATCCTTAACAGAGATGTCAAAGGGCAGTGATGTATGTTGGTTGTTTATATGAATTTCTTTTTAAAAGGAATGGTTCATATTTGCTAAAGACTTCAGCAAATTCCCTGTGAAAGTTGTAGAGTTTCAGTAAAGTAAATCAATTGTAGAAATAAAATATATAATGTACATAAGTATTACATTTGTAAAGAAAATGTAAAAAATGTAACTAAAAAAAAGACCTAGCTCATTGTGCGGAATCGTTGAGTGCTCGATGATGATGAATTGTTCTGTCCCAGGCTAGACAATGAAGTTGACTGTTAAAACATGATAAAAAAAGTATCAATGTAGAAGGAATACAGCTGCTGCTTCTGTTAATTTTAGGTGAATTTATTTATGATTGGCTTACTAATTAAAATATTTTGCTTTATCATGTGGTTTTATATTTATGCAACTATAATAATTTTGCAGCTAAACTCTTACCGAACTGAATATTGAAGAGAACATGTTTACCACCTTATTTCTCAGATGTGTGGAAGGGAGGAGAAAACACCACATAATCTTGCCTGAGTTTTGATACAGAGTTCCTAAACCCCTTCTTATGTATTATCTTAAAGAAGGCATATCTGTTAACCTTGTTTTGCATTTTGTAACTACTGTAGTCTTGGTCCAGGTTTCTGTAACTCGTGTTGTCTACCATTTAGAGTAAGCGTGGGTAATCACTCACACTTGAAGATCTGAATTCTGCTGTGATCTAAAGAAAAACAAGAAGGGGTGTAAAAATTAATTACATTACATCAGTGAAAGTAAAGGCTTTAAAATGAGAAAATTCAAAATGTAATCACACTCACATATTTCAGAAACTTTGTTCCGCTAATGTTTTGGTAACTCAAGGGTTTGGGCTTTTTGATAGATTTATGAAAGATTTTTAAAATTTGGTTAAGTTGGGATGGTTTTGTTTGGCTTTTTTTTTAGAGACACATTAGAATTAATGCATAAAGCACAATCACTCATACTTAGTCTTCTGAACTTCATCTGCTTGGTTTAATGAAATGTGACTACAATGGAATAATTAGGTACAAAAAAGTAAATGATTAGTATGATTACATTTTAATTTAATGTAGCCTTGAAAAATGCATTGTATTTTAACTGCTATAGCCCCTGAATCAAATAGTCAAGGAGAAAATGTACTAGCTATGGTTTGCAAATGCTTTAAAAGCTACGACAGTTAAATTGTGCAAGTAGCGTTACTCTGCATGTTAGCACAAACTCATTGTTTGGAGAAGATACCTTATAAGTTATACTTGTGTGTTGTCCTTAACTAAATGTGTTTAAGTTACCCAAAGAATTACATAAGAGAAACTTTCAATTTAGTAAATTAATTTATCATGTAATAAATATCTGAGGCAATGCTGAATGTTGTCCCAAAATCAGACCTTCAGGATTTCAGTGCTTGTTTGTAAAGTAATGTGCATTGGGTGAAAGCTAAGTGCTGCTGAAGAGTGGGGCATCTTAAAAATCATGCGTATTTGCAAAGTTGAGAAGAGTATGTTAACATTTTAAATGCTCCATGAAGATGCTTCTGATCTGTGAGTTTGGTATTGATATCTGGGAACACATTATGCCATGATTAATTGCAACATATTCTGTAAAATCATTTCTTAAAGCTTTATTCTTCTAGTATAGTTTTTGTATATAAAAATAATGAAAAATACATCTTGAGAGCTATTTGTTCAGTAAAATTATTACACAGCACAGAGAATATAGTTATTTTTTTATTAATTATAGAGCACATCTCCATTCTGACTGATCTTTGGTTTAAATTTTAAAAAGACAGTCTCATGGTAGTATCTTGAATGTGAAACATCTCAGGATTCAGGGTACTGATTTTAGTCTTTTGATCAATAGAGTATCTGTAGGCATGGCAAGAGTATCTCTCTGAGAAGGACCTGGGGGTCCTGGTGGACAACAAGCCTTCCATGAGCCAGCAGTGTGTCCTTGTGGCCAAGAAGGCCATTGGTATCCTGGGGTGCAGTAGGAAGAGCATTGCCAGCAGGCCAAGGGATGTGATCCTGCCCCTCTGCTCAGCCCTGGTGAGGCACATCTGGAGTGCTGTGTCCAGTTCTGGGCTCCTCAGCACAAGAGAGACATGGAGCTCCTGGAATAGGTCAGTGGGGGCCACAAGGGTGATGAGGGGACTGGAGCATCTCTTACGAGGAAAGGCTGAGGGAGCTGGGCCTGTTCAGCCTCAAGAGGAGACAACAGAGAGGGGACCTCAGTGTTTATAGGCATCTGAAGGGAGGGTGTCAAGGGGTGGAGCCAGGCTCTGCTGAGTGGTGCCAAGCAATAGGACAAGAGGCAACAGGCAGAAAGTGATGCACAGCACGTTCCACCTAAACATAAGGAAGAACTTCCTTACTATGTGTGTGACGGAGCACTGGAACAGATTGCCCAGAGAGGCTGTGGAGTCTCCCTCACTGGAGATAATTCAAAAGCCACCGGGATGCAATCCTGTGCAATGTGTCTTGGGATGAGCCTGCTTGAGCAGGGTTGTCAGACCAGATAAGCCCTGGTCCCTTCCAACTCTCAGCATTCGGTGATTGTGTGATCTAAAAGACAGTTTTTCTTACAATGGCTTGGATCACGCCACTGTAGCAGAAGATACAGATTAAAGATTAATCCCAGCAAGGAAAGTACTATGAAGCTCAACAAGCTTGTTGCGTACTTAAGTAAGGTTTTGGAGAAGAGATAAAAGAAATGTTTTCGTATCTGCTTAAATAAAGTGCTAAACTGTCCAAAGTAGCTCTCTAGCCATTCTAGGGATTGAACTTTTCCCAAAGTGTTTTCCACACTGCATATTATTAATCATGTCTGTTTCCTTAGAAATTTATTTAAGGTTTCCCAGAGAAGATGTTTCCCAGCCCCAGCTAAGTAAGTCTTTGAGTGATCAGTTCAAATGCTCAGTATTTTAAATACTGACAGTGGGGATCCCTTTCATGTCTTTGTTCTACATGCAACATCTTGTACCTCATTTACCAAGGAAGTAGTATGGAAGTTCCTGTGGGAGAAATTAGAGCCCGTGAAGCTCTTACAATGGTAGGACATGTGATGCAGCTCCCTGAGAAGCATTATTGAACTCAATTCTTTATTGTGTTCTGAAGCTTACTAGAAATAAACCTATTTATTAACCTTGGTGTAGAGCTTAATGGCAATGAAGGAAGGATGACCGGGGCAGGTAATTTTGTTTCGCCTTGGCTTTCTGTCAGATTTTGTCAGATACTGAAAAGATAGTTTTGTCATGGCTGGTGTTTGTAAAAAGCCAAAATCAGTTGTTAGTAATCCTGAGAGTCAAGAGGTCTTCAGTAATTTTAAATGTGGAGTCAAGTTTTTTCAGACCAGGTAGATTTTAAGAATTTTATGAAGTTTCAAGGTATGGGACACGAGTGGGTTAATGAGGAAGTAATTACAACCTCAGTCACTGATTTCTGTAGTTAGAAGTTTTGGACTGTATTTTGTCTCTGTGGGCCGGATATAACGCTGCAGAAATTCAGCAGCCAGTGCGGGGAGTGGGGAGGTCTGAGGCTTAGCTGGCAATGAATTTATGCAATACCCCAAATATGTGTCTGTTACTATGTAAAAGTTACTTAAATTGTGTTTTGTTTAAAAGCAGTTTTTCATATTTTAATATATGTTAAATTTTTATATAGTATTTTCTGGTAGTTTATTCAGTTTTACAAGAGGGTTTTACATACCCTATTGCATCTCAGATTTTCATAAAGGAGGTAGAATATAATTAGAATCACAGATACTTTGATTTTTAGCATACCAAGATCTTTGGTAGACTTGTGTTGGGAATTTTAAAGGGAATGGGCAAACTGTAATGATTTATTGATGCAATTTCTTTACCTCTCAGCCTCTAGAATTAAAAAAAGAAAACCATTTCTAGCAGTCTTGCATGTCTTTACTTAAACTGATGTTATGTTATTAAACTGATGTTATGTTATATTCAAATTCAGCAATCTGGAAAAGTTGGTTACAGCTTCTGCAAATAACTGGGATTGCAGTCTCTTGTGAGAAAATTTTATTTTTCCTCAGAAGATACTGATGATTCCTGTCCATGGAAAAATCCAAAGGCATTTCTACTTTTTTGAGTGTTTCAAGAGAATTCTCACAAGATTAGCATCGTGTAAAAGATTATTACAACAACGACAATTCAAGTAACTATATAATAGATCTTTCTTCATTTTATGCTTCAATTCACTTGCAGGGCCTTTGATGTCTTTTGCTTTACAGTTTTGGTAACTAGAAAAAAATTAATATTACACAGACTTTCTTCTTACTTTCCTTTGGCAGACCTAAGCAAAAGGAGCTGCCTAATTAGGAGTACCAGTCACGCACAGGATTTTAGTCCGTGTACACTTCTACAGAAGATAAATAGAGGAGGTGGCAGAACTCCTGGAAATATTTCACAACCTATTAAAAATTTTATTTTTTTTAAAAGGAGAAAGGATTAAAGTTTCATTTTCTTGCACCTGTTTACCTTTATGGTTTTCGGGTTTATATTTACTTAAAGCTACATGTGAGGCTTCTATTTGATTTTTTTCAGATGTTAAGAGAACCCTACCCTAGAGGCATCATCAAATACGGATCTCCAATTACACTCTTAATCATGTTACCATTAAAAGAAAAGTGTCAATTTTACAAAGGTCAGGAGTGTTGGAAGGAAGTACTGTTTGGTTAGCAAGCAGTATAATACTTCTTTTATCAATGTGAGTAGAAAGTCTTCTCTTGCAAGACACTGAGGCCTTGGGGGATTCTTGAGTAAAGTGTTTATTGGCATAATATGAGAAAGAGTTGGTGATAATTAGCCATTTTGGTCATCTGCTAGCCGTAGGAAATGTTATTCTCACATTGTTTGAAAATATGTTTTAAAAATCAACAAATTATTTCATGTTAGAACATCATTTGGGTAGAGAAAGTAATATTTAAGAAAATACTTTCTTCTGTTAATAACTTCTGTAGATACAATGCTTTCAAAAAGTTCTGCAGGCTTTAAATCTCAGCTTCTATAAATACAAAATACTGCTAAAAATTACCAGATGACCTAATGCTGAAAGAAAGAAAAAAGGAATAAAATATGTAACAGTCGTCTGTAGCTAAGGAGTTCTTTCTGCTCTTTTCTTTCTGGTGGCAGAATATGATGCCTTCATTTCCTGAAGTACAGCTTATGAGAAGCCAGGAGTAAAACTGGAATCACTGGTATATGTGCTGGATGTCTTCATCCAGCTTGCTGAGCACATGCAGAGCTTCTGAAAGATTGGTGCTTTTCTATCCAGATGATCACGTTTAGGCATTTCTCACAATCTGGCTGTGTGCCTTGAAAGTGCCTTATATGTTCATTCAAAATAAAAAGCCATTTGAGTTTGCAAGTTTTCCTTTTTCCCTCATCCAAGCTATTATTTCTAATTACCAAAACCATGTACATTGAAATGGAATTTATTCTTGGAGAGCAAGCATGAAATCTTTCAGCCTTCCAAACATGTTTTGAAACTTTTCAAGTTCCTGGAAGAAGAGTGGAAACTGCCTGTGCAACGTGGACTGTGGCATCTCCGGCAGTGCAGCTGGATCAGTTCTGCAGGAGGAATGCAGCTGTTGGGAAAAGCAGTGCGTGAGGGGTCTGTCAGCTGCTGCAGCGCTGCTGGGCTGCAGCTGGATCATCGAGCAGCACTGCCCATCCACCTGCCCCAGCATGGTGTGTCGTTTAAGAGTGACTGGTATCCGATGGTCGGGGTGAAACATGAGAAATCCCTCGTGTGAAAGTTGTCCTACACTGAGATGCATCACTCTTACGTATTTAGAGATCGGCTGGATATGTAGAACCCTGTCAGCATTTTTGCTTATTGGAGTACCTGAGTATTGTTGACCTTAGACTGAGTAATTTCTTGTAATGAAAGGTTTTGCAATCTAATTACCTGTGGAGAAAAGTATAATTTTTCCTTCTTTCTGAAAGATTCCAAATGTTTTGTAGCTTCCTGAACTGGGAAGAACAGGAGGTAGCAAGCTGCTCTATACTTTTCTTTCTTTAGTACACTGTTAGGTCTTCTAGTTAATTTGCTTTCTGTGGCTTTCAGTTTCTCAGTGTGTTTAAATTTCTGATGGCATGTCCATTTGTCTTTCCCCACCACCTCTTAGGATTATACTTGACATAAGGTGCCTGGTCCAATACAAGCTATCACAAACAGTGTTGCATGAACTGATTTACATAAAGGTGGGTAACACCAGCCTTTTCCCTTTTCTACTCTTTTTCATCTTAACTTCTTGCTACCATGAACTTTGTTAACCAGTAATAACCATGTCTTTAAATCAGTAAATGTGTGTATTATAAAAAATAAGTTGTGTTACAGCTTCATGGAGAAGTTTTAAAAAAACCAAAACAAACCAGAAATCTGTGAACTGTCAGCCCTCCTCAGTGGCAGTTTCCTAAAACTGGAGAAAGAATTTTTCACCTCTTTCAAAATTTAGCACTTGCCTTAGAAAAAACAGCTGGAAATGACAGAAGTCTTGTGGATACTTGTAGAAACTGCATGTTGTGGAAAAGGTCTAGGTATGACTGCAAGACTTCTTGAAGCAGGAGTTAGGACTTCTAGGAATGTCCTTCAGCTTCAGCTTGTGAATTTTATGTGAATCAAATATAAAATGGCTTAGGAGCCAGCCTTTTTTCAAACACATTGCTGTGCTTTCTTCCTTAGCCTAAAACAATAACAGGGCAGACAACATGATACCACCTTGAAGGGAGGGAGGACTATTACCCAAACAAAGATTATTACCACAAAACCTCTTGCACAAGCAGGCTCTTCAGAACAGGCAGATGGAGTACAATGTCCTGGGAAGGGATGGGGGTTGGAGTGGATACTCAGATCCCTGAGTATTTACATAAAACAAGATGTCAGAATTTTTAGACTGAATATGGTTGTGACTCTTGGAGTTTATGCTCAGATCTGGTGGTCATTTGCAATGACTAGTGTGAAAGGACATAATGCAAACTAACAAAAGAACGTGCTTCTGTGAGTGTGCATTACTTTTCTCTGGTATAATGAATGTTTACTTTGTTTGAGGAGTCAGTTGTTACTGCCGTTTGCTGGTTTGGACTGTAAAGTATTTCTTTCAGTTCCCCTCTTCACCCTTGCTTCCATATTCTGTGTATTTGAGCGTAGTGTGTTGAACTGTCCATAGCCATTACTCACAGTTACTAGCACTGAATGCCCAAGGCAGAGGTTTCACTGAGGAGCCCTCACCACAAGGGTTGTGCTCTGTTCTGAACAGTCGTTGCTTCCTATCCAGCACTGATGACATTAAGTTTGCATATTCTCACGTTTTAAGCCATCAGTTTTTCAGTTGTAGTGTAGGTCATTATGGCTGCCTAAGTGGGGAAAACCACTTTCTAGACTCTCTTTAATACTGCAGGTGCCAAGCTAAAGACTTGAGCTGTGTGGCAGAGTGGTGCAGAAGGAACCAAAGCCTGAAAACAGCCAAAGCTCTGCTTTGTGATTTATCCAGGGAAAAGGAAACAGCTGAACTTTTCCATCGTGCTACTGCTGTCTGATGACAGATGCCTTGAGCACAAGCTGGGCCTGGAATGGCTCCAGAACTGAAACTCTAAATGGGAGATCTCCACCCATATCTTTCTGGTGTGTTTGTTGTGTATTTGTCCCTGGAGCTGTGGCTCCCTAAGCAGACAAGGCTGATTTCTCTGTGCAGTGGTGGCCAGAGGGGAAGTTCTGCCCTGTCCCCACAGTATCCCACCAGCTCCCTCCATCCACAGGTGTGCAACCACTTCAGAGATATACTTACAAGCCAGAGGAAGCATATAAGAAAGTAAGCAAAAGGAGACACACAGTAAAAGGACTGAGAAGAGGGAGAAAAAAGCAATGACTATAAATGATGCCATCTCCCTTTAATTGCGACTTGGGTCTCTGCTCTACTGACTTAATACTCCAGTACAATTTAGACAGCCTGGCAACTCTGTAATAAGAGTGTAATTTATGAGCCTCCACCTCTAAGCACTTCTCCTGCCTTGAGTAAGAATTCCTCTCTGTAATTGGAGTCCAGGTATTTTCCCATGTGGTATCATGCCTTCCAGCAGTTTATTTAGGAAGTCTTACTGGCATGATCCCCTGATCTATAAAAAATACAGACCGTTTATTTGTGTTCTATGTTGGGCAGGGATAGGTCTCATCTCACTCTTTCTTTACTAGAGCAGGAGGATTAGTATATTAGTGCTGGCAGAGCTAATGTTTTGCAGTGAGCTCTTCTTTTATACCTTGAAGAGAGATTTTTTTGCTCTGTGCTATGGGAGAGAACATAATTTTCCTTGGTGAAAAAGTTTGTCTTTACACTGAATGGCACATTGCTGATATCATGTCCAGAAGTGCTCCCCTCTTCATGAAAACATAGGAGCTTGGGTTTCATTCTTGTGACATTTGGGAAAATTCAGGCTGTTTACTAATGACTTGTAAAGACCTTACCTGGAATTCTGCAAGCAAGGCTTGAGATCTTAGCTCATATTTGCTGCTGAAGAGGAGAGATTTTGCAGCAGCTTTTCATCACCCGATGCAGGATAAATCTGAGTATAGACATGCTTTTTGGAAGATATCTCAGAATTTTCTTCCATGTCATTACATTTTCTGTTTTGAACTGTAGTGTGCAATAGTTAAAAGAAAAACCTGTAGCTGTTGGTTTTCAAGTAAGATGCATTGGAAAATTTTGTTCCGGGAGTATGCTGAATCCTGCTCACTGGAGGAGGATAGAATAGAACTGACTCAGAAGGAAAACTTCAAGCTGTCTTCTGTGGGTTTGGTATTGTTGGGGGACTTTTTAAGTTTTGTCATCAGATTTTTTTCTGCTCTCTCTCCCCTACCCACCAGCTCTGGAAAGGTACCTGTAAACAAAAAAGGAAGCATTTAAAGAATTGTGATAGATGAAACAAGTCAGAGGATGATGAAAAGGGCTCTGGCTTCCCTGTAGTCATGGCTCAAGTTACATCTAATCATATTTGTTTCCTTGAGTGGTGGGAACATCATCCTATAATTGATGTCCTGATTAAATTTGTCATTGGACTTTTATAGCTGGCTAATGAAGGTGATGATCCTGTAATTAGTCTGTGTGCCTTTCCTTTCTGTACATATTTGAAATATAATGCACATCACCTTCAGTCACGTTCCTCCCTGTGGTGAGGGTAGACATCTCTGCTCTTGCAGGTGTGTGTTTCTGACAATCCAGTTGGTGAGGCATGTTAGGAGTTAGGGTGCTCTTCTTGGCTTGATATTTGGCCCAGGGAAAGTGCTTTTAATTCAGAAGTTTATTTGTGTCCTTATGTTCTGTCTTAAAGTTTATATTGAAATTAATGAAACTTTTGAGACAGACCCCTCTCCACTTGGAAGCACTGTAGCACTGTATTCCCCCTTAGTTTCATGCTTCCCTAGATCTCCCTCTGGCTTTAGTTTAGTAAATAGCTTTTTCTTTTAAAAATGCCCCTGAGAATATAACTTGAAACATAACTCTTAAGTCTGTAATAATCTGCTTGTTTTCGTAGTAATTGTCTTACTGGAAGTGGGGTCAGTCATGTCTGTGTGATAGGAGGAGAACCCTGATGCTATGCACGCCTAAGTCACTTCCTTGGAAGTGCCATTTCCTATTGGCAGAGCACTTAGATACCAGAAGGGAAGAGATGAATCTGCATCTCACAGAACGAGAAAACTCATTCAAAGATAGTTGCAGGTTAATGTAATTTAACTTCTTGTTACCAACTACACTGTAAGTATGGTAAGGAAAGGGGAACAGGCAAAAATTTGGGAACTAGCAAGTAATTTAAAAGTTGTCTCACTTGAACACACTTCAAGTTGAGACCCTATTCTAGCAGCTACACACAAGAAACTTTGCATTTCACTCCATTTTATAGGCATTTAAATGGTAGCTGTGACCACAGCGGTGTTTCACAGCATTCTTCTATATATATGGTATTCAGTCGTTATGAGCAGATAAATACAATGGCAGTTTTAGGTAGAGTTTTCTTTGTCAAGTGTTGGTTAGATATGACATTAATTTAGACATGAACTACAAGAAAATGCATTTTGAAGTATCATTTGGAAAAAACTAAGTTACAGAGAACAGGGAGTACTTACAGTGGAAACTGTAAGACACAAAACATGTTGCTTAGCCAGCAAAGCAGGAGTTGGCTCACGAGACAGTTGTACAGGTGTGAAAGGTAAATTTAGGATAGGTTTTTCAAAGAGTCAAAGTCACCTTTTTAAACTTGACTAAAAGTGACTAATGTTCTCGTTTCTCCTGCTTGTATATAAAAACATGAGTCTTAATTTCTAGTACCCTGCATAAATTAAATCCACAAGCTGCTGTGAGCATCGGTGCTTATATGCTCCTTATCAATATTTTAAAACAAAGTACAAAAAACAAATATAGATTTGAAATATAGCACTGAACAATGACCAAAACGAAATGATCTTTTTTCTAGTACTGACATTTTTTTCCCCTCCAAAGAAGATAGCTTTGATAAAGCCATCACTGTGTGGTAGAAGCATTAAAAAAAAAAAAGCCAGTTGCCATGACCTAGTTACCTCTGCTTGATAAAACTGTAAATATTACATCTTGAATTAATATATTTAACCATTTAATTCTTATTTCACCTTTGAGAACTTTGTGGATCTTAATATAATTTATGTAATAAGGTACATAATGTTGAGAAATTAACTCTTACTTTCATAAAGAGAAATTACTCAAAAAAAAATTCAGAGAATTTTTGCTACAGTAAATACTAATAGTGATTGTATCACAAATTGTTACCTTTGTGAGTCACTGCCTGCTAACAGTGCAACTGCTCCTCTACTGTTTCCTGAGATCACATTCATTTTAATAGATCGCAGTGACCCTGAAATGTGAGTGAATGTCTACATGACCTAAGATCTAAGCTGATGGAGGTTTCCATTCTGGAGCTCAGAAGATGAACACAAGCGGGATCTTATTTAGTCCCCTTGAGCCATCAAGTGTGGAGTTTTTCCATGACGGTGACACTTTCAGATTTACAACAACCTATTTTCTAAGATCCTTTTGTCATCATCAGGCAAAGTTTTGTTTTGTGCAGCATTGCTTTGGAGGAACATCATAAAGGGTGGAGAAAGCAGAGCAATACAACAAAGCTTCCCTGTGTGTTTCCTTGATGGAGTGCCGTGGGTCTGATATGCTTCAGTGGCTTCTACTGAACATGAAAACCTGTGTTTGTGGGCGTAGAGGTGATACCCAACAAATGACCGAATAGGAAAAGGTTAAGCCTTGCTAATTGCTCTACTGCTACAAACAAAACTCTCACGTAAACTGACGAACTCCAAGAGTGTCTTTCTTTCGTTGCTTTGCTGTTCATTTCCGTGGTACCTGAATGTGTTTATTTCACTGAAACCCAGGAGCAGCGATAGTCCCGTCCCTTAAAAAAAGGCAATACTCAGCCACAGAGGAGCCAGGTGTTCTGATAAGACGGGCATTAATGGCTATTTTAATTTTTTAAAATAGAAATCCTGTTTCAATTACAAGAAGAAGAACGACGCAGAGGACGGGTGCCAGCACCTGTAACCAACGGGCGGTGGGTTGGGCACGGCGGGGCGAGAGCAGCCCCCCGGCCGGGCACCGGCGCAGCGCTGCCGCCGGGGATCGCCCGAGCC
>VZTF01005935.1:1382501-1447421 GCA_013397755.1 Cnemophilus loriae
GAGGATCCCCACGGGACAGCGGCGGGAAGAGGCGGAATTGCCCCTCACGGCTGCTGGCGCCTCGCCCGCCTCTGCTCCGGGGGCGCGGCGGGGGCGCAGGGGGACGAAGCTTGGGACACGTGTCACCCCGGCCGGGCTGGGGCCCCACAGGCTCCGGGGTTCTGCCGCTCCCCTCGCTTGCCCGGGGCGGCTGCGGGCGGGGCGGCGGTGTCCGGCGGGGCGCGGGGACTCACGGGCGGCAGCAGCCGCAGCGCCGGCCGGCCCGGGGGCTCTGCCCCGGGTGACTCACGGGCTGCTCCTGTAAACAGCGAGGAGTAAAACGCGAGTGCAAAAAAAAAGTTTCCTTTACGGGCTGTCGTGGTGCTGCTGCCCTGTACGTGAAGTGCTAAAGCCCACCTGCCTCTGAGCTTCTCTAGGCTTTCAGAAGTCCCAGAGATTCTGTGGTTAGGAACAATAAAGGCAAATATGAGCGCACAATGAATTTAAAGATCTGCTGGCGTGTAGGACAGTGTGATACTAAGAGTCTTGAGCGACTCCTAATTGCTGGGAGAGGAGGCAGTTTAATCCTTTTTTTATTGTTCTTACTAATAGAGATGCCATGTGTATGCTTGGAAATATTGCTGTGATGGAACTCGACACAACCCCCTCCCTGCGTCCGGGGCCCTCCCATAGCAAGGAAGTTGCTGGGGTGTGTGGTGACATCCCAGAAGGAAGTCCAGGGCCATCTGGCGCTTGTTGCTGAGCAGCTTCCACGACTCGTATCTCGAAACCTGCGGCAGTGGGTGGAGTTGAGTTGCGCGAAATGAACTTACTACTTTTTCCCTATATTTTTTTCTCAATATTTTTTTCTCAAACTAATCAAAAAGCCTTTTACACAATTCCATTGCATTAATTTGCCCCTCATCCCTTAATGCGACTAGCCCTTGTTTGCTTTCTCATGCGTGTAGATGGGGACATCTAAGTAGGGAATTTAAGATAAATGTTGACTTAGCCTGCTTAATCTTCTGAGGTTCTAGCGGGCTGTGCTGAAAACATCTTGCACCTCGCTGAGAGGGTTTACACTGTCATTCAGCACACACTGACACTACCTATTCAGTTTGCCACCTCTAACTTCTCCTGTAATGCTTTGCAGACAAGCTTCGTGCTTTTCTAAGGTTCTAAATCGAGACTGAAAGCTGATAAACCTTCAAGAAGAGACACCAAAAATGAGAGGAGGAGGAGGAGAAGGAGGAGAAGCTCTTACTTTGGCAGCACTGTCATAATAAGAAAGAGCAGAAAAATGATCGTCTCTGTTACTTTGTGGGATGGAACGACAGTGACATGCATAGGGAATTAAATTCTTGTACCAAATAGGTGAAGCAGAGAGATGTTGTAATGTTGAGGAAAAATCTAATTGGGAAAAGTGTTTAATACAAGATTTTGTTTATTTATTAAGTGGAAATTTCTGGAATGAATTAATATACAATACTTTTTATATATGCAGTTGATACATACAGTTTTCCTACAGAGTTGATAGCATGATAGTTAATGAAGCATGTTTACTGATATCCCCATTTCTGTTTTCATCTTTGAGTTCCTTTCAGTTTTTTGACTGTGTGTCTGCAGAACACTTCAGGCAGTTAAAGTATTTATTCTCATAAACTTTAAATGAATGGCCTGTAGCTGTAATTTCAAGCTAGTAAAATTTTAAAAAGTCCCAATTGTTACTGCAGACATTTAGCTCTTTATGTTTTGATGTAATGCAGAACATCAGATTGCGCACACCTCGTCCAGTGCAAGTGCTGTTGTGATGGTTTTGTTTTTTTCTACCATTACTGTTCAGTGCTCCTAGCTCTGCCGTTTGCTGTTGCAATTTGGTTGAGCAAACACTGTGTCTCTAGCTCTGGAAGGGAAGGTTGTAGTGCTTGTGCAGGGCTGAGGAAAGCAGGTCTTGCTGGCCTCATGCCTTGGTGCTCGGTGTGGTCTCTGCAGCTTGTTTCGTGCTGTGTTTGGTGATGGGAGTCAGGCTGCCCATGTGCCTTTTGGGGCCTTCTCTGGAGTTTCCATAAAGCTGGAGGTGGTGCTTCCGTGGCCACACAAGGTTGTAGGACATGCACTTGGTCATCACATACTGTAAGATATTCAGGTGTTGATGGGCAGGTGTGTGAATGCACAGTGTGTTTGTGTGCTGTGTTTTTGACTAATAAATACACAGCTGTGGGGATAAATGAGCCATTATTGCTAATTTGCTATAATTTTTCTCAGGATTACAGCAGGGATTTCTGTCCTGAGGACCTGTATCCTTAATCATTAGTTTCTCAGCTCCACTTTTAAACAAGATCTACAGCTCTTCCTGTGGCTGGCATTAGCTGCTTTGCCTTCGGAGTGATGCTTACACAAATTCTTCTTTTTGTAAAGTTGAGGTTTTTGTTAGGTGGGTCTTTCTGTATTTAAAGTGGTTAGTTCTTAGACAGACTCTAGCTGTCCAGGATGTCCTGGGATCGCCGCTTTGACAAGAATGTGTTAGAAATCTGGACAGCAGGCTATGTGCAAAAGAGAAAAGGGTTTAGCAGTGTAGGCAGTTTTTCAAACTAAGTGAAGTATATTATATTGTATTCTTTGGACAGGCATTCTTATTACACATAATTTTGTTCCCCAAAGGCTGCAGTTCATTTTGCTAGAGTCCCAGATTTGTAATTCTGCAGTTATTTTGCATGTTGTAAAACCTAAAGGTTGCCAGCTCTTTCGCTTCCTCTTGACTTTCATGTTTTAACTCCTGCAGCTCGTGCTGAAAGAAATGCCCTGCTTGCACTGCTCTCCCTGAGGAACATCTTCCCTGACCATATCTCAGTGGAGAATACGTTTCTTAACACAGAATCGAGGCTTTAATTTGCTGGAGGTTCTTGGGTTTTTTTCTTTAATTCGTGAACCTTCTAAGCCAGGAAACATTGAGGGGACTGGGTTTATTTTTTTTTTTTTTCCAGATGGTCTTAGTTAGTTTCTCTATAGTGCTGAATCCTACTGCTCTAAAATTGTGTTTCTTTTTATGGCCATTCACGTAAGTGAGATTTCTAGTTTAGTCTGTACTATGGAGATCTCTACCAGCATGCCTATATCCCTTAGGATGGGTGGCAACCATGAAAAATGAAGAAGTCTCGGTTACGTGGTTTCTCTTAGCTTAAAACCAGGTTTCTTCGCAGTCACACAGCCCCGTGTCTTGCTAAAACTGTTTGTGTCCTGTGTGAAGGTGCTGAAATAGTGACATTTCCTCTGCAAAAGGCAGGGCTTGCTTTGAACAAGTATTAGTGAGGGAAGTAAAATGGGAAAACTTGAATTGTTTTCAAAATGTAAATTTATTTAGCACCATTAATTCAGAATGCATTCCATTTCTGTGTGCAAAATTCTCTTAAAGCTGTGCCTCTAGAATATATTGGCAAGAGAAACATCATGTGTAAGCTGGCAAGAGCAAATTGCAAAGGTTTCTGTGAAAAACATTATGGATTTATTTTCTTCCTTGATTGGGATATTGCATATGCTTGTTGCTGAGGGGAATTTCCTTTCTTCCTACAAACTGCAGCCAGTGGGAGAGTCATTGAGTTTATCTGCAGAAAGCAGAATAGTGAGGGTTTTATTTTGGGGCTTTTTTTTTGGTCAGTTCCCAATGTCATCCAGATCTGTCAAAAATATTTCTTTCGGTGCTTTCAGCTGATAGCTTTTTGACTACCTGGTTCCTCAGGCTGGCTTGAATTTTTTTCCTGTCCTTCCTGTTAGTTTTTATAGTAATTCTTATTCCCAAATTACCATAATTCTCCCAGCATTACACCTATCCAGTTTGTCCTTCAGTTTTATACAGTCTTATAAGCAAGGATCTAAATGTGCGCTAATAGATAATTCCATGGAGGTTTTTAATTTTGCCTCTTTCTCTTTTGCACATGATCTGCTGCTGGGATTTCTGAGATATTCTGACAAACAGCAACCCCAGGACGTCCCAGGCAACTACAGAGAAGCAGATTGTCACTGAGTGTCTTATGCAGCCAAATATTTCACATATATGTGGTTTAAGTCCCTTCTTTGTATTTTCAGCCCACTCAAGTCCTTTGGAAATTGATGTCTAATTGGAGCCAAGAACTGGGAGAAATTTGTGGCTGCCGGGCGTGTTTTCCCTTGTCCTTCCTCCACTTTGAAAGCCTTGCGCAACAAAAGTTAGCTTGTTGATCCAAATCTTCTTTTCTAAACAGAAACCTCCTGCTTATACTAGCATATATCAAGAAAAACATACAAGCTGCTGAACTGTTTGTTTATGGAAGTACTGTTCACTCTTTCAAATACTAGTTTCTCAATGTCTTTAAAAAGCCTTTTTAGAAGATCTCTGGTGCTTCTGCTGCAAAAAAATTTCCTGTCTCAGCAAGTTCTTTTATTTGACTTTGATACTCTGTCTGTGCCAGAATAACAGGGTGGCATTGGGAATGGCTGCTAGTCTTTTCCTGTTGTCTCTTCTCATCTGGCAGCTGTGAGATGGCTATATTTTCCCTGATAAATACACTTTTGGGGAGAGATGTGACATATAGCACAGAAATTCATCTTTGTTTGTACTTCTGCAGATACTCCCATGAACTGTTTTTCTGTATCTTCTCTCTCCAGTGCCTGCTCAAGAGTAACTTAGTGGGCTGTGAGATACTCATGTGTGTGCATGTACAATTACCTGCAAGACACTCGTTCCCTTAGAGATTTGGGAAGTTTCTAATAACCAGCTTCACTCAGGGTTTGAAATGCATCAACAGTGAGACTTCACAAAATTCTTGGTGTTATTTTCCAGTGGGGCAATTGACAGAAAAGCAGCTAATTGAGATGCAAATCAGCTTTTCTTTCATAGTGTGTTGCTTTTTGTCTACTCTGAGTGTCAGCAGATGCATGTCTTTGGTGGTTGTGTGAATATGGCAATTCCTAAGGAAAGGAAATGAAAACCAGCTCCTGCAAGGCTGGAAAGAGTGCAGTCATTCTCTTCAGCATCACAAGCTTAAGGAAGTTGGAGCTTTTGTGTGCTAAGTCAAGGCTGTGTGGTACTGCAGGAAATGTAAAGAAAACTGAAATGCTGGTCTAACATTATTGTCTATAGCAAAATCTGTGTAGTATTGTAACAAAATTTCTTGATGAGCTTTTTCATCTGTGATATAGGAGTAATAGACTGTGCTTCCCAAAGTTTGGGAAGTACATTACTCCAAATATATTCAACAGGTTTATTGTAAAGGAAAATAAAAATTTGTGTAACTTCCTGTTGATAGTGACTTTTTTAAGATATAATTTAGAATAGGGATAGAAATAGTCATAAGGTGATACCTGTATTGGGTACTCTAATTAATAAAGTAGATGACAGAAAATGATGCTGTGATTTCATTTGCAGTGGATGCTGTGGTCATACAAACAATGCTGTAATTTTTTTGTTGCTCATGAAATGAAGCTAAGTCTGGCACTGTTCCTTTTAGCACTCTTAGCAAGTGTGCTAAAAGACTTTACTCACAGTCTTTATACCTGCAAAAAAATAATGCTAAACCTCTAGAGGATGTCTGAGAAAATTGCTTTGCAAGTGTCTTAGATGCTCTGAAGATTTACCACAAATCACTGGAGTGCTGAGCACTTAAGGCTGTTGACAAACCTTGTTTTAAGAATGTGAGTCTCCTCTGATTTTTTTCTTTTTACATTTTTATGTTTGAAAGCTTATAGAGCAAAAATGTAGACCTTATCCTAGAGTTTATAATATCTTAATTTCTGAAGGGATAGGAGAGGAGGGAAAGGGAAATAGACATGTTTGTTTGTTTGAGTTTTGGTTTTTGTTTTCTTGTACTGAGAGTTTCCTCTCCTGAAGTCCTTCTTACGCAGTGAGATTTTTGGCGTCAGAGAGGAAGCAAACAGCACACCTATTCTCAACATCTAGTTAAACAGGAAAATTTTCATTTCCCCCTACCCGCTGAGGCAAAATGAGCTGAAGGAAAATGAATGGAGTAGCTGTGCTTGAGTTGGGCTTGCTTTCTTTAAGATCATCTTCACCCTGAAGACATTCTTAGAAAACGGTGTCAAAGGTGAATTTGTCACTGGGTGGCTCATGGTGAGGAAGTTTCCACGTCCTTATGAGAAGGCAGGAAACTCTTCTGAGCGTGGAGGTGTTTCATGGTCATTTCTGTGCCTTTATATAATATGATGTTAACTAAGTGTCTGTTAAGGGCATGTATCAGCAGCTCTTGCTCTAAGTTGGTTTCTTATCTCTTTTGCTCTTTTCCAGAAGGATGAAAGGGAGAGGCAGGTTCTCTGTGTTTCTGTCTCGTTCTCTGTCTTGCTGTCAAGTTACTGGGTAATAACCTGGTGATTAGGTTTGCATAGGAAAGAAGTGGCTTTTTATAAGGTCACTTCTGCCATTCATATGACTGCTCACTCTGTTGTTTCTGTATCCCAGAGGAGATCTGAGGAGCCCAGAAAAAAATTAAAGTTAACCGTTTGTTTGGTGAACTTGCATAGGGAGGCTGGGAGGAGGGCAGTTTTCAGGCCTGCAAGTTATTCGTTGTGACGTTTTCCATTGTCGGCTCGTGCGTGAGTCCTGGATCATGTAGAAGTACCTGCCATTCAGGTGTTGGGAAAGTGTGGATCTGTACTCTGAAGATCAGGTCCATCTCTAGGGAAATAAATCCCTCATGTTAGAATGGCTCTGTGGCACAGCAGCTGAAGAAGAGAAGTTAAAATGGACATTGTTTGGCTGCCTGCCTACTAAGGATGGTAGCTTTTGTCCATAAAGTAATTCTCCTTTGTTCGAATGAGGCTGGGCTGGGCGTAAGCAGGCAGCACCGTCAGCTGTCAGCAGTCAGGGCATGGATAAACAAATGGCTTTGTGCTTGTGTGATGAGGACTGGCAAGCAGAACCTCCCCTTAGTGATGAGGAAATACTGAGTACTCCTTCAAATGGAAATGGAAGAAAGATGTTTACTCTATAAATGTGACATTTATACCTTTAAAAAAGCTGAATTTATCATCACGAGCACAGGCAGTGCATCTTCAAAGGGACAGAAGAATTGAGTACATTATACACAGGCAAGATGTAATTTACTGTTTTCTTTAGATTTTGAACAACTTTGAAAACAGTTTTGAAGCAGTTGTTTTCACATTTACTATCTGGTCGTTTTTGATCGAAATTACTTCAATACTCACATTCTAGTCAGGTGGAGAGAAATAAACTGTCTTCTTTTAAGAAATATTTTGTTTATCTGCAATGTAGGCAGCGATTTCAGCTTCCCAGCATCTCCCCCTTGTTACCTGAAACTAAAGTAAAGAGACGACAAATTGATTTAGAGATCACAAAAGCATTTTTAAATGTATTGTATATTTGCCAGAGTGGAGTAAAAATTACATTGCTTTTCTTCCTGGCAAATCAAACTCCATATATCATGAGGATATCACTTGGGGCGGAGTGTTGTGGTGAGGAAAAGCTCACAGGCTCACAGAATGTTAAGGGCTGGAAGGTACCACAGTAGGGTCATCTGGTACAACCTCCCTGCTCAAGCAGGGGCATTCTTGAGCACATGGCACAGGATTGTGTCCAGACAATTCTTGAATATCTCCAGTGAGGGAGACTCCACAGCCTCTCTGAGCAATCTGTTCCAGTCTTCCACTCCAAGATGAGTGTTATTTGTACAGTGTAGTCACTGGTTGTACTTGAAGTGCTTATGCCATACTATTCACAGAACAACGTTCCCGTGGGTTTGTTCGAGGTTTCTTTTTTCTAGGGCCTGACCTGACCCTCTCTGCACCTTCTCATGCAAACTGTTCATTCTTTATACTCTGTACTTGCTGTTTGAACCAGCTGCTCTCTGCCTGTGACAGCACAGCTGCGAGAATTTTCCACCGTGCTATCTGTGGAAGGAAGACTTTTGTAAAACACCTTTATGTATTTGCTGTAAATGGAAGCGTAAAGGTGCCAGGCCCCTCAGGCACAGCAGCATCCACGCTTCTAGGGGCCTTTATGGCCTCAGCTGCTCCTCAGCCAGCCCCTCTAGGCTGGAGTCCCTCAAGGGAGATGTGGTCATGACAGGGTTCCTGATCCAGGGGGCAAACCTAGCACAAGTGTGGGTTTGCAGCTGCAGCCCCTGTTGAGGGAGGGTTGGTGTAGCAGTGGGATAATCTCCAGGCTGAGCTAGGTAGAGGCTGGGAGCTGAGGTGATGATTCATCTGGGAGTGGGGCACAGTTTTTGGCTGGCCTGAGGTGTGTGGTTTTAACAGGTTAATTGCAATAAAAATGGGCTGAACTGTCTAAAAGTGTTTTGCGAAGGTGGCAAACCCAGTGCATAACCACAAAGTAGCTCAGCTTCCTTTTCTACAGATACTGTCTCTTCCTTTCCCTAGACAAGGAAATACGCTTAAAGAATTATTTGCAATACAAAGATAAAAGCCAAAGAGAAGCTATGTATCTGTAATAAAAGAAATGCTGTGTGAGAAGTAGAAGTTAGTGACTGGAATGCTGGACCCGAGGCTGGTGATACTGAGTCAGCTGAGTGCTGGAAGTCGAAGATCCTGATCAGTGGCTCAGGTAAATACTTGACACTTTTAACATAGATAAAACAGTTGAAATGTAAAGGCAGTTGCTTTTCACAGCTGTATTGTAAGAGCTGTGTGTCTGATCTGCATAGCTGACGTGTTTTAGGTAGAAGGGATATTTGTGAAATGGCAAGGTGGGAAGTTTACCTTTGCTTCTCAGTGGATAAACTTCGAATTACTGGCCCCTCTCCTCTCTCTCCCTGCAGCTTTTCAGAATTTTAAAATTCCAGGTAAAACTAGCAGGAAGCTGTTAACAATATGCCAGTTTCTTAAAAGACAGAATCAGTTTTTAAAGTTTGTGCTGGGATCAGGACTTCCCCCAGCCCTGTAAATACTTTTCCAGAGCAATACACATGCTAGTATTTTCAACTAAATGCAGGAAGTCTCTTAAATTTGGGAAGGGAGGGAATGCAGACACAGCAAATAGTGATCTTGAACAATCACTTTTATTCTGCAGCCAGAGGGTGAGTATGTCTTTCCTGCCTTCCCGTTTTGATTTGTCTGCTGGATGGCCACAACTGTGTTGAAACAAGAAAACTGAATCTAGTCCTCGGAGCTCTTTTGTGAGAAGCTTTTGTGCTCAGTAACCAAATACAGTGTAGGGTTGAATCATAGCACCTCTGTTAGAAGGGACTTTGCTTTTAGTTTACGTGTTCTCTTTTAATCTTAAATGCTGCTGGCAATGTCCCGGATTCCTACTAGTGCCTTCCCAAAAACTGCTTTTAAATGGGTCTTGAACTATTAAGGCATCAGGTTGCATATGTTTGTGGCACACGTTTTGGCAGTTTGCCTGTTGGTTTGGAAAAGATTTTTAAAGCCGTAATGTGTTTCCTGTAATATTGCAAGGCCTAAGCCTTGCTAAAGATGCCACACAAAGAGGCGGTGAGGGTTGAAGATGGGGAGCTTCCTGGGGGTTTTGCCCTTGGTTGACTTGGGAAATGACCTGCAGCAGGATGAGTTGAAACTCACTTAAACGAAGAAAATTATAATAAAAATCTTGAGACAAGATTCCTGCCAGAATGTGTTCCCAGGCATTGGCACCACAGCAGGATCTTTTGCAGTCAGTTCTGACTGATGCACTTTCTCAGGTAGCTGCAGTGGATTTCAGTCAAAAGGAGTTTTTTGTGAGGCAGGTAGCACTATTGTTTTTTGCAGAGGTGAGGCTAGCCCCAGTTTAATGTACAGGGACTGAAATTTTCTGTACTGAATTGTCTGCCATTTTTTTCCATTTTAATCTGTTGGGTGTGAAGTCATTCTTCAGTATTCTTTATTATAGTGATTTTCAGTAACATTATTTATATGACACCAGAGAGTTTGATAGGCTATAGGATATGAAAATATAATTCATGTTTACATCTGTGCGCTTTAATCAGAAGCCAAAGGTGTGTGCTTGGTGTTTGTAGCCTTTCTGGTAAAATAAAATCTGACATACTTGGAAGATCGCAGTTTGAAGGCTGACGTTTCAGGCTTGGTCTGGCAGTGTCCTGTGACTTTAAGCACACTGGAAATATGACTGAGCTGGAGTAATTTAAAGAGATGTCAAATAACCCAGGCTCTAAAACTGAGTTATACCTATTAAACCATGCATGCTCCTTGGAGTAATGACCCCAAGCTGTTCTTCATGGTAGTGGAAGTGTAAAGTGAATATATTTTGCTATGGATCAGACCCCAATACGACTTTAATCCGTGCAAACTCTCGCAGTGGTGCCAGCATTTCATAATGCTGCACAATCCGCAGCTTGTTTCCTTGTGAGTTCCTGGTTACTTTTCCTTCTGCAGTGGCTATGTTAACTTTTCTCATGAACAGGGCTGTGACTATTTTTGGGGATTCCGCTGAGCCAGCAGATGAAAACTGTGATGTCACTGGCATTCTAATACAAATACAGCTTTGGGTTGTTGGGAAGTAAGACCTTATAACTGTGCACTCTACTGCTCATCTTGTCTCACTTGGCATTAAGTATCAGTAGTTAATACTTTTCTTGACATATGACAGAAGATTTTGTGGAAGTTAGGAATACTCATAACTAGTGAAAGAAGTAACTGCATAAAGGTACATAATGAGGTAGAAGCTATCGAAAGCTATTAACAGGTTTAAAAAAAAAATGCTGATGTAGAGTATTCATATGCTGCTAAAAACTTTGAATGTCATATAACATTTAGAATTCAAACCCCTAGGTACTGCTGTTGGCCTTCATGGTGCCCCTAATAGTTTCTGGATTTTGGGTGAGTCTCATAATGTGTAATCTCACAACTCAAGGACTTGAGTTCTAAAAAAAATACACAGCACCTTGTGGCAGCAGTCAGACCAGCGAGACCCACTGGAAGGAACCAGGAACAATGTGCTGGTTCACAGGTCAGTGCATGCTGCTGTGGCACAAGTTAATCTTATCTGCTGTGTGCAGAAGAATAATAATGTATTTCTATGGCACAAATTTGAAGTACTCCATATGCATAAGCAATGCAAAGTTCTGGGAGTGGCCATCATAAAAAACAGTCAGCCAGCAGCTATTCCTAGGCCTGGCACGGACAGGGGAACCACTTTATCTGCTGCTTTTTTATTTTCTCTGCAGCCAGACTCAAAACTGGGATGGCAGGTCACACATCCTATTTAAGTCAGTTGGCTGCTGGTATCATAGGGCCTCCCTTACTGCTGTAGAAGTTAAAGTGTGTGTTACTTTAAATTAAAAAAAACCCCTAAGTGAGTTTATCATACTTATTGTTGCTGACCACAGAAATAGCCCAGCCCAATGCAGTTGGCCCTTAGTGTGCCTCTAGCTCCTGCTCCAGGCACCTCACTGCTGTTTCGTTCCAGAGCAGCTCAAAGCCTTGCAGAGCGGTGAGGGTCACACCCCTGCAGTGCTGCTTTCTCAGCCTGCGTGGGCTCGTGGTGTGGTTTTTGGTGTTCTCAAGAGATCCACTTCAGAGGGAAGCTGTAGTTGGAGGAATTTTTGTTTTGTTCCCTGCTTTCATGCTCTCTTCCTGTCTGCCCTCCACTGATGAAAGCAGAAAAATCCAGTGTGTCTGACTTCAGGGAAATACGTTTGAAGCCCAACAGCACATATTCAGAGAGAGAGAAATGTGCAGCAACACTTCCTCCAAGGCAATGGTGAAAGCACAGAATTGATGGACTCTTGTGTTTAGCCCAGACTATCAATACGTAGTGAGCAGTTCACCTACATTTTTGCTGGTTGGTTGTAGCATGCTCTATCTAGTGTAACATGCACTCTGGGGTATGTATAACCCCTGATCAGTGCAGAACTAACTATTTAGACTATCCCTTCTTGTTTAAGTTATTGTTTGATAGTATTACTTAATGCCTTTGTTTAAATTTCAGTAGTGTTTGCATGTTGCCTCAGAGCCTGCAGCTGCAACAGGTAAACAGGGCAGTAGGATTTAAACTGAGCTTCACTCATTCAGACCATGAAAGAAAATAAACGTAAGGAGGAAACAACCTACAGAGACTCATCAGTCTCAAGTGAGGAAAGAGTTTTTTCACTGTGTTTATTTATCCATATCAAATCCTCACTCTTGGAACTGGAACACTGAGAAACCATATCCCAGTGAAATCCTGTGGTATCAAAGAGACTGTGACTGTATTTTCCCTTGTACTTTCTTCCAGGATGACATGTTGCAAAGATGGTTATGAGTCTCTATTCCTTACTTGTTGCTGATCAGGTATTTTTTCTGATTTTGTAGACTTTAATAAGCCATCCAGACACTATTTTGCACTCTGGGAAAACGCTCATAATAAAGACCTTTAGGACTCAGTAAGTTACTGTAGCTTCTGCAGACTGCATTCTTCTCAAGAAGTTTTATAATGTGAGAAGGATTTAAGAGAATCCTTTTACTGTGTCATGGTGGGGAAGTCAGCTCAGCTTCCACTGTCTTTCTTCCTGACAACAAAGCAACAAGACAGTCTGAGAGCCCAGCCGATCCCATTTTCTCCATTTCGCTAAGAAGGATGGTGAGATGGAATAGTCCTGGGTATCTGCTTTCATATTGCAGATGGTCTTGGATATGCAGATTGGGCTCTGTGGGCATGATTATGCTTTTCACTGTGTCTCGTTCTGAGTGGGCTGCTATATCCAGAAAAAGCTGTCCATATGGAGAGGCTAGCTGGGAACCTGGAAGCAGCATACAGCCACTCAGTGTGATGGTGCACCTGGACCAGAAACCCTTCTGTATCATGTGGGGGGCGTGTAGTGTGCACCTTCTCACTGGCTGGGGAAGAGAGCAGTGAGCCAGAGCTTGTTTGAGGTTCTTGCCTCAGCATGCAGCTTTTTGTCCAAGTGTCAAATTCACAAAGTAACAGAAACAAAAAAAAATTTCTCAACCAAAGCAGGTTATAGGGTACAGAAAACTTTTTCCTCTGTGTACTTCTAGCAGTGAATGTCCTCTGTGTCCGCTTCAGTCACTTGATGGCAAGCAGCTCCTTGAATAATTTGTGTGTATTTTTTTTAATGTCATAACTTCTCAGAAACATTAGGCACTTATCTGCTAAACAAAATATTATGGTTCTCTGTACTTGCCTTCCACTGAGATTTGAGCCTTTGAGATGGATTTGAATAGTGTTTTTTTTTTCAAGCTCTTTCACAAGCGAGAGGGATCATACATTCTTTTATAAAAACTGAGATTCTTATCCTGTGGACAAGCAATGACAGAAGGTCTGACATAAATACCACGAGGATTTGGAGTGTGTGTGTGTGTGTGTGTCAGTAAATTGCTGATGGATATATTTTAATCTCTGGGATTGGACTTTTTAAATTTGATCTTTTTAACTTGGTTAGCACTAGTGACCTAAGTTAAGGATTGACTTGACTAAATGTGAATGGTGTTGTTTCAGATTAAGAGAATGAGTTTCGGTGTCAAATAGCTTTTACAACAAAGGAAGTTTGATTATTGCTTTGGTATTTTTTCAGGTATTTTCTGTCAAAGTATTTTTGGTCTCATTCAAAAATTAAAAATACTTTCAGTTTTATTGTTCAGCCTCTCCTAAATAACAAAAGTCAATAAATTGTATTAGCATGATTTAATGTAAATAAAAAATGTGAAATTTATACCTTTTGAAACCTGTAACAAACAGCCAAAGTCCTAGATTTGGTAAAAGCCAAGGAACTGGTGTTAATCTTAGTTTGAAGGAAAAACAATCAGTGTAATTATTTACCTGTTTTGCACATATAAGATGTTGCTATACTGAGAGGCTTTGCTGCTATAACTATACTATAAATCTTTTCCGCGGCCACTTTGACAAGCAGGAGACATTTATTTGTTTACTTTGAAAGTTCTAAGCTTAAAATACTTAGAATACCATATTATCATCATAGAATCATACAATGGTTTGGGTTGGAAGGGACTTTAAGGATCATCTAGTTCCAACTTCCCTGACATGGGGAGGGACACCTTCCACTAGACCAGATTACTCAAAGCCCCGTCCTGCCTGGCCTTGAACACTTCCAGGCATGGGGCATCCACAGCTTCTCTGGGAAACCTATCGCATGCCTATTCATTGATCATTATCTGTATTGCAGCTGATGACTTTAATTAATGGGGAAGAAAAGTTGAGTGGATTTTTTTTTTTTTTTTAAATTACGTACTTCGGAGCCAGTAGTAATAGCTAAGGCACTCACATAGAAATATACCCTGTGTCTTTGTAGGGATGTTTGCTGATGATAGCTGTATCAGTAAGTGCTTTTTAATGCTTACAATGCCTTAGCAGAGCTAATGTGAAAACATTTTAAAAATATACAACTGCATCTTTAAGTTCTTAATTACAGAGGCAAGAGCTAAATCCAGTGTTGAGCCAGCTGGACACTAACCACATCTATTCAGCGATGCTGTGAATCAAGGTGAGCAGCTTGTCCAGAATAGCACGTCAGGTTTCCTTTGGACAAGTCAAATTGTCTTTTTCTTTTCTAAAGCAGAGGTCAAGAATTCTGATGGGTACTTAGTGGAAGCCAGACGTGCTGTCTCTCAAAGAAAGATGCTGCCAGCCTGCTAATTGGCGATACCTTGCCTCTACATGTGGCAGTGGCTCTCGGTTTCTGTTCAGTGCAGAGCTCTGTGAGAGTGAGAAGCTGGGAGCTGATGAGGACTCTGGAGGCACTGGGATGCTGGCCTTGTGCCAGCCTGCCAGCGTGGCTTTCAGCACTAGCCATAGCACTTCTTTTTGCACCAGCACCATGGGGTGCTGTTGTCTACTCTGTAGAAAGGACAGGGGTCAAACTGGAAGCTATTTTTCCTTGCCCACTGCCAAATGCAACATAATCATCTGTTTTGTTGCTACTAATGCTAAAGCAAATTTAACTCATGCTCATAAAATGCCTGCTGTGTGAGTCCTGTATTTTTAGTGGAATACAGAAGTGAAACAGCTGGTGTAATAATGAGACCTGCTGCTTGCCATGGATCTGAAGGTATATTTGGGAGTTCAGTCCTGGCATTACTTTTATAATGGTGCTCATGAGAGTCAAGTTGGAATTACAGAAATAAATGATGTTTGAAATCCTCATTAAAAAACCCAAAACAATAAACATTTCCTCTGCTGAAAACAGTCTAACTAGAGTTTTTTTGCTGCAAATCAGAGATATGAAAGAAAGCCGCTTTGTCCTATCTTTGCAGTGGCACATAAAAGGCATAAAAAGAAATTGCAATGTTGCTTAGACCCACATATGTGTCCAGAAGTGTACTTCATATTGGCTCATTGGATCTGATGCCTTTGTCGAATTCTAATCCTTATGAATGTAGTCAATTTTCGTAGCAAAGATTTACACGTTAGGACCCTGTGACTCCAAGCATTAGGAATTTTTAGTACCTGTTCTCTTCTGTGAGCTGCTCTGGTGATCTCCTTTCAGTTTTGATCCTCATGCTGACTCTGAGGACCAGAGCTTTAGAGGATTCAACTGACTCTTTTTCATGAGAGCATTTGAATATGCTGGATATGGTAAGTGTAATTTTAACAGGCTGAAGAGATAAGAAAGAGGAAGAAAAGAGGGAGAAGTGATAGTTGTAATGACAGCCACTCTCTCATTCGAACTCCTCAGAGAAGGAGGTGCCTTGTTCCTGCAGTTCTTACTGTGTGAAGGAGCTGTGGGCACTGGAGCAGACAGCTGGAACAGAGAGTGGCCAGGAGTTGTCTGGCATCCTCAGAAAGATGCGAAGGTTGGGGCTGCTCTACACTTGATACTGGCCTTTCCCTCTAGCTGCTGGAGCCTGGAATTGTCTGGTGACTTTTTCCACATCTGCCGTTCCTCACCCTGGTCTATGCCCAGCTGGATGACACTTGATCCATAACTGTGAAATGCCATCCCTCTGTCTCCTTCAAACAATTTCAGGGGCTGAGCATTGTTCTCTCCCTCTGTTAATAGCTGGGAAAAGTTTTTCTAATCTGTGAAGCTGAAGCTCATAAAGTATCAAGTGTAGAACAAACATTCAGATGATTCTTTATCTGAAGAGATAAGAGTGACTGAAGTTCATTTTAGAGTAAATGCTATTATAATATATTAGTAGGATCCATTCACATCCTAGAGGAGGAGTATTCTTACGTTGCTAAATATGATATACTCTCAGCTTCAGGCCATAAGGGATGAGGAAAGCATGATTCTGAAGTAAAGTTAAGGAGAGTCAAACTGAGAAGTCTATTGGCATGGTTCTAGTAGTTAAACATTTACGAGAAGCAGACAGCTCTTAGAGTCTCATTTTTCTTCAGCCCCTGGTATAATAAGGTAATAAACCGTGCACAGATCATAGGTTTCCAGGGAAGCGGCTGCAAAAGGTCCTGCTTCTTGAGCAAGGACAGTTAATATCCATTAATATCCAGTTCCTTTAAAAAAGAAACTAGAATACATTGAGTATTTATTGAGAGTCACCAGAAAACAAAGTTTCTGCTTGAGCTGTAGTGTTGGTGTAGCACAGCTGGTTTCAGGTGGGGTAGAGTTAATTTTTTTCCCTGTGTCTGGTATAGGGCTAAGTTTTGGATTTGTGCTGGTCACTCAAGGCCTCTCTCGGTATCGTACATCACTTTTGCAGGTATGGTCATGAGTTTGCCGGCCTGATTTGATGTCCTCCTTCCCAGCCCCACTCATGGTCACTCTGGCTTCTCTCTCTGGACTGCAATCCTTAATGTGCCTGCAGAGGTCCAGAATCTGTGTTCCATGGAAAGGGAAGAGCTGCAGCAGTACAGCAACACCTGCTGTGTCTTAACACAGCTGCCAATATCACCCTGCAGCTGCTGCTACTGAATGGAGAGACTGTGCTTATGTGTACCTTATGTTTTGCATAGGCAGAACACAAGATGAACTTCTGAAGTGGCTGGTAGTTTTGTTTTTTCATGATCGTGCTGCCTCGTTGGTGCTGAAAACAGAACCATTTGATGAAAGAGATTAGTAACTGTAAATTCCTCTTGTGTCCCAGTGAAATCCAGTGGCTTAGATGTTGAGAGAGAATCTGAAAGGCACCTGAAGAGAAATGTGAGCGGCTTCATTGAGATTAACATAGGGCTTATTTTTTAATTTTTGTTGTAATAAATTAAATTTGAAGCCACTTGATACTCCATTTTACTTGGCATTATCTCAGTGCTAGACAAAAAATTGCTGGATGAAAGAAAAAGAGCAGATGTAATACCTTTGTCATGCCCTTCCCCATCTCCCTATGAGGAAACCCACTGAATTTTGGCACTCCTGAAAAAAGGCCTTAAATGAGGAATCCCTGTGAATATGCTAGAGTGGTAGGAAATGTCAATGTAGTTGTGTTGCATGTGTAGGAGGAGTTGTTTCAAGGGACAAGAGAACAAGAGCGATGGTACAACAGTACCTGAAATACTATATTAGGGTTCATGTTATAAAGATAGTGGTCATCGAAGGGAGCTCTGAAGCAGTAAATGGGTAGAAGCTGTGTAGATTAATTTATGAGGAAAAAATGTAAGAATTAAATATGTATAACTTGTCTAAGCAGTGACTGCTGGGATCCATAAATCTAACAAGCATGAGAGGTGTAAGCACAGAAGAAAAAAAAGAACTCTGCATATAGTTGGGGCTACGTCTGAAATGGAAACTTCGGATATCCTATGCGTGACTTCTTAGATGGATATCTAGTAAATATATAGCAATGAAAGTCTTGTCTTTAGGGTGGTTAGAGGTACCTCTAATCAGGTACCTTGAGCCTGGCTTCATCCCATGACATTAGTCACATGAGCTGTCAGAGTTACTTGAATCTAGTGTTCATCTAGAGTTAAATGTGCTGTCTTAGGTCATAGAGACAAATGCTGGTACGTAAACCTGACAAACTCCTCACTCTCTTCTCATCCTTGAACACCAGGCTGGGAGAAGGAGTGTCCCAGTCCTTTTCAATCTCTCAAATTTACAGGACAATGTACTCTATAAACTAAACTTTATTTAATGAGCTTATTGTGAATGAAAGCAAACAAATATGTCAAATGAGTTCAATCCCCTTTGTACAGACTAGTCTAACATGATTTCACTAATTCATCACTTCATTCATAAGTGATTATCTTTTAAAGACCTTCCAGCTAATTTGATTATAAGTCTCTTCCTCACAGTATAATTGAGCATCTCTGTCTGTGATCCTCAGACAACTGCTGCAGGCAGGGAAGAACAATTACTTCTTTATGTGCTTTGAAAAACCAACACAGTTTAAATAATCTAAGTTACTTAAAGGTAACATAGGTAACATTCCCAAGTTCTCTGATTTGTAACTCGTGCACCAGTGAGCAAAGCGGTGACCTCACTGGTAGTGCTGATCCTTCCGTCTCCCCCACAGTGCGGGCATCCTGGCGTCTCACTGAGATGCACAAAAGCCTCCGCAGTCCAGCTGCTGCTGGATCTGCTTCAAAAGCTTTTTGGGTCAGCCTGGGAAGTTGGGTCTATACCATTTCCCTAGGATTCTGAAAAAACTGCCAGGAAATCATAATGCAAGGGTGGTGGCTGCAGGAGACAGCAAGCTACAGGTGATAACAGCTTCTCCTCCTTTGCCAGGGACTCTTTCCTAGACTTTCGCTGCTCTTCCTTGGTGTTCTTCTTTGAGGATGTGCCAGTTGCACTTTCTGCTGCTTATGGTCCCTGAAGCATGCAGGAGTGACAGGAGTCTACCTGAAGCAGGCCAGAGTGTGGAGCAGAACTGGCTGCAGTGTGTGCAGCCCCTCTGTGCTGCATTTGTTGCTTCTGTTTGTTGCAGCTGGTTTCTACGTTTGGCAAAATAGCTGAAGCCTATGAAATTGGATCTCCTAAAAGCAGGTTGCTGAACGTCTTTAATACATATGATCTTTGCAGTGATAGTTGTGAGACAAAGCAGAATCAGAGTGTGGCAGGCATGTCAAGCTGCTGCATTTTGTGAAAACCACATTAAAGGTATTTGTATTGTGCTCTTTCAGAGTGGAAACCTGTAAAATGGGCTGTGAAAGGGAGTGAAAACATTCTTTCCTTGTTCTCATTCCTCCTTGGGCACCCCTAAGGGATTTTGGGAGAATGCTGAGCTAGCTGGACTGTTGTTGGACCATGAGGGCCATTCCTAGGGTTTAAGAGCAGTTCTTGGTTTTCATGTGGTTCTTTTTTCTTGGCAGCTGACCTGCTATGCCCTCAAAATACAGGCAGCAGATGTGACAACATTCCAAAAAAACCAAGGGCCCTTGATAAAAAATATTTAAGTCAACAAAAATATGCACTCACAAAAGAAATAGATTTAGACATAAGAGATTTAAAATTAAACAGTTGTATGTGGATAGTTTAAACTGTAGTATTTATCTTGGTAGGGTTTTTTTTCTACCGAGTCTTAATACAGGGAAGCACATAGCACTCTTTCACATGTGATACAGAGATGATACTCAGATAGACAGGGTTTGTTCTTTCCTCTATCAAAAGTTTTCTGTGTTACCTTTAAGTAACTTAAATTATTTAAACTGTGTTGGTTTTTCAAAGTTGATAAAGAAGTTAATTGTTCTTTGCTGCCTGCAGCAGTTGTCTGAGATTCAGAGACAGTCAATTATACTGTGAGGAAGAGACTTATAATCAAATTAGGAAGGGCTCTAAAAGATAAGAGTATATTTCCTGCCTCCAACTTTTCCCTCTTCTGCAAAGCGGTTTTTTCTAAAGCGTCTTTTGGCAGGCTCACTGCTCTGTTGAGCCGCAGCTACTGGCAGCTGTTATGTTCTGGGCAGAGGTGCTGTTTGCTGTCTGTGCCTAAACACCCAGCAGTTGCAGATAAAGCACTGGAAGGGATCAAGATGCCAGGTGTTCGTTCTGTCTCGTATTTCAGATGCCAGCTGTGATTACCACGTAGGGTCAGGCTGTTGAAGCAGAGGCATCTTTCAGAGAATGTGGGGTGAGGAGCTGCAAAGGGCTGTTTTAGGGCACTCCGTTATCTTTCCTTGGCAGGTGTCAATCAGCTGCTGTCTGTCACAGCCTGAAAGTGCAGGACCTACCAGGGCAGCTGCTCCTCAGGCGTCGACTGTGCTGGAACAGGAGCGTGACTTTTTCTGCAACAGGAACTAAAGCTAATGGTTTGGTGTAAAGAAACAGCACTCTATGGAGACCTAGGAAACCTGCAGCCCTGTAGGAATTTTTGCTCTTGTCCCAGTTTAATTTTCAGAAAGTTCTTCCTTCCTCTCTTCTACATTTGAGCTGTTTCCTTTTTGTTTAAATTCAGCTCATGAAGCACATTGTTAGTTTAGTCAGGTAGTTTACAGTTACTTTATAAAATCCAAATGAATTACACAGTGGAAAGTAAATATAGGTTTTCAGCACTTTGACTCATACAGGTTTGCAGTTAGCTATTGGACCATGGCTAAACCTTCACGCTCCAAGCTGATGGATATTGTTGGTAGTTGTTCCAGTTCAATCATCCATGAAATATGCAGATTTATAGTCAACATAGAAGTGAAACTGTCAAAACAACTTGCCTGATAATGACGAAGAAATAGCTATCAGAGAAATGGCAGGCAGCTTCTGGGCTGAAGTGTTTCACTTCAGAAATTGCAGCACCATTTGCATTTTATATCATTTCTGAGAAATGCATAATGTGCAAAATGCATTTGTGTTTTTTTAAGAATTTTGATATGTTCAAATTTGTCATCTGGCTGTTGCTTTTCATGGTATTTTTCTTTGGGGGAAAAAAGAAAGAAAAAGTAAATAGATTAATTGCTTGCTACAAGTGTTATAAAAAGTACATGGTGATGGGTGAATTTATACAGCTTAACTGCCTGACCCCCTAGTCTGCAGGCAACTGGTTGAATCTCATTTTTTCAAGTTTTCAAAAGCGACTGTCATATTAGTAATAAAATTGGGTGAATACCAACCAGTATTAACACAGCAGTTGAGGTCAGCTATTTCCCATCTGATTTCTTAAACACAGGTCTACTTTTCAGATGAAGAAAATGAAGGAAAATAGTGATATTGTACTTACCTGCTTGGCTTTATGTGGAAGGTCTTCTTTTCATGATCCTGATAATAGGAACATGATGTGAAAATGGTCTTATCTGGCATAAAAGTCTTACGAGAGAGTGTGGAGAGATGGATATATGTTTGTGAGCATCACTGGGTGAGCTAAGAGAGTTTCAGGAGTATTGAAGATTAGCAGCAGTGCTACCAGAAGCTTCCTTGAAGCTTTTCTTTTCCTGCCCCCGGTGTCTGTCCTTCCTGCCCTGCAGAGCTCCTGCAGAAAGGTTGCTTACCCTTATTATGGGGGGCTTACGCACCCTGGATTGCTCTTAAGAGTCAAATGTTAAGTCTAGAAACAAAGAAACTAACCCCATGATTTGCAGTTTATTTTTGTTGACATCCCAGGCACTGTTAGAGAAAATTCAGGCAGTACAGAATATCTGTAAAATTTAGGTGGTAATAACAAAATATAGGTGGAACCTCTGGGTTATTAAAATGCAAATTGGGAGTGAGAGGGAGGTGTTACTACAGGAATGGTTACACTGGTGTAGGAGGGAAGGCTAAGATACTTAAGGGGCTGTGGAGAAAAAACCAGCAAGTCTGTGGTGCTATGGCTTGGTGTTGTGATGCTGGTCACATTTGCCCTGCTGAACTCCCTGTGATAGACTTAAACAGTACAGAAAATCCAAAGATCATTGCTGGAACAATGTACTTTGATTTTCTACCTTTAGACCTGTAACTTGTTGTGAAGGCTTGAGCCATTTTATAGCTACAGCAGCCCCCTTCCCTTCTCTGTCTACCATGCTCTCACTGAAGTATCTGCTTTGTTTTGGGCTGTATTGCTCTGGAACACCAGAAAATGTGAGTCTTGCCTTGTGGGAACTCTCTGTTCTGTGTAAATTTAAAGTATGTGCAAAACTGATGCAGAGCTAGAAGATCCCTTGGCAGCCTTTTTCGATGTTTATATTCTGGTAGCCTGTAATGATGTGGTTATAGGTTGCATTGGACAAGCCATCAAAGTTAGATGCCTCGTAGACCTAACAAGGCTGCTTTTCTGCAGGCATGTGACAAATATTCCCCTGGTCATCCTTGCCCTTGCCCACAGGACGTGCCATGTTGAGCTGAGAGTGGGAAGCGTCAGTGGGTCCCCAGCTGGTAATGCAAGGACTGTCCGTGTGCCTGCTCTGGGAGGGGGTGACCCATTGCCTTTTCTCCCTGGGGGTGTCAATTTGCACCTCTCTCATCCTCCCAGCTTCAAATTTTTCCATGCAATATGCAAGAGCATCATAACCTTCAGACCTTACCATCTCTCAAGATTGAGTGGAAATTTGTTAGCAGGTTCAGGAGCTCCAAGGGTTAATTCTGTGTTGAGATTCTTTTCTTCCTTTCGTCACTTCAGTATTTTGATGACCTTGGTCAGGTGGATTTGGGTGAATGGTGGGATATGTGATGAATCTCTCCCAATATGCAGTGGTTCAGCACGCTGGTAAGTGTGTAAGAGACTTCCTTTAAAGAAAAAAAGTAATCTTTAGGCTACTAAAGCCCTTTGGGAGCTCCGTGAATCTGGTCACAATGCCTGTGTTTGTATTCCCGGTTGGTAAGAATAAATGCTGTACTACTTTTGGAAAATTGGATGCCACATTTCCAGGAGTTACAGATTCCACATAGTGAGGATGCAATGCAAATGTTAATGTTCTGAAAATAACGAATATGGTTTAGCAGCAAAACAGAAATAGATCAAGTTGAATCAAGCCAAAATAATATTTTTGTTCCTTACCAGAAAAGAATTCTGAAATGAACTGGGGAGTTCACTGACCAAAATCTGCCTGGTTTTCAGGCTTTTCTAATTTAAGGTAAGGACAGGAAGGCTATATTTATTTATTTATTTATTTATTTATTTATTTATAGATAGATATAGGTATCTATATATATATAGGTATGAAATAGCTGTTGAAGTGCCTCTGATATCATTTTCCCATAGCTCAGGGTTTGGATTGGCTTATCTTGGCTCTAGGCAGAACAGGAGTATGAGTCTCTGCAGTGTGACCTGTCATTTACCTTTGACAGTTAACATGAAGCTCTGGATAATAATACTTGTAAAGAATAATAAAGAATAAGTATTCTGTGATTTGTTGCTTTAATCTTCTAGAGATAACACTGAGCTTTAGACTTTGCCTGCCTTTCCTTGGACGAATAATTGAGTCATTAAGTTCTCTGAAGAGAGTAAATGGTTTACTTCTGATTCTGTTCTTGTACAGGTGATTGCACTGCTTTTACTTGTAGGACATTAATTATGAAATAAAAGCGAGATTTTTTTTTAAATTATGGTGCTAAAGTCATTTTTCTGATTAGCTTGGAAATTGCCTGTGGCTGGCAGCTTGGGATTTCAAAACAGAAAGGAAGGAAATTCAGCTATTCACTGTTTGACAAAAGCTGGGCTCTGACTGGTGTGCAATTTTGTAAGGAAATGGGTAATCACACATAATGTAACAGAGGTATGAGATGGCAGGTTAGCTTGACCATAAGAGAGAAGTGGTGTTTTTTTTCTTTCTGATTGCAAGGGATTCTTGAGCAGTCATTACGTTTGCATGGTGTGAAACCTTTTGCTGTTGTGTCTGTTGCATTTCATCTTTAATTTATATCCTTGAAGCCAGTTGTCCTTCTAAAATTCACTTGAAAGCTATCTTTCTCATTTTTGTAAAGGAGTATCTCTGACACTGTGAAAGATGCAGTAATCTATTTCAAATTCTGAAGTTTGACAAACTGGAAGTGGGAATAAGTAAGGCCTAACTGGGCTCCCAGCATACCAATTACTAACACCTCCTAAAATGTACATGTCTTTAATTCGTAAACAAGATGGCAAGAAAATGAGAGCACAAAATACACTGCGAATGCAGTGGTGCCACGTTTGGTGGGGCTGTGTAAGAGCTCTTCCCTGCTGGTGTTTATGGTTTAGTGTCCTGAGGATCTAGAGCAAAATACAATAATTGGTAAGATACACAGATTACCCAGACAATATGTTTTACCAGTTGCTTTGCTGATTAATGGAGAGGTCAGCAGTAGGAAACTCTGTGTGCTTGCTGAAGTTGATTCCTTTGCATCCCTTATAAAACGTAAACGTGAGTAGAAGTTAGATTCAGTGTCATTATTTCCATCTTAGCGGTGCAGTAACATATCCAAGATTTTCCAGTAAGCTACCAAACCCAGTAGTGTTGTTTCAATACACTTTAAAAAAAAATAACAGAAAATTATAGGATGTAAAAGATAAGGTCCACCATCTGGAAACAGAGAACGTAAATGACAGAGTAGGTCCTGTAAAGTGGCTGTTGTGAAAGAGTCATGAGGATAGTGATGGCTGTATTTGAACCCCATTGTAAGGTTGTAGTCAGAAAATTTTGGGGCAGGTGAGTATGGGGGGGGGGGCACGGTACTGTGAGTTAGGAGTATTATTCTCCCAGTGTAACATTAGTGAGTCTGGAATTCTGAATGCTGGAAAACTAGAAAGTTTTGAGTTTTCTTTAAAGAAACTACAAGAATTGTTTCCAGAGTGAAAAGAAATATTTTACAACAAAAACCTGAAGACTTTCAATCTCAGTAGCTTCTTGCAGTCTACAGGTACCTACAAACAAGAGATTTCTGAGGCTAGAGAGTTGTTAATCTAAGCAGGTTAAACTCTACATGGGTTAACTGGTTCAACTCACTGAAGAAAAATACAGCATCTGGGCTTTTTTGATTATGATAGTTCATAATTGTCATCTCTGATTTATGGAGAATCCACAACATCCCCGTTATTAAAATCTTTTACATCAAGGCAAAGATACTTTCTGGGGCAAAAAAAATGGCATTTCAGCTTAGGCTGAGCTTTGTGAAAAAATTGCCACGCTGTACATGTGCAGCCCATTAGATAGGATCAACTTTTCTGGTCCATTCTGGCCTTAATATCTTGGGATGTGTTTGCTGATCTCTGCTGCTGTTTTGATTGCTGAGCTATATTTAATAGCTGACCAGGACAGCAAAATGTACCCAAACCAAACAAAAAGGTTCTTCCTTTTCAACTAGTACATTTTTGTAGAAGTGTCCTTGTCTTTCTGTGCTTGCTTTGGTTTCTTGTGAGAACTCTAAGATGAAACAGTGTTAACGCAGTTTAAATAAGGTTTTGTCTTAATTAGTGTTGGCTGCAGTCGTGTACTGGAAATACAGAAACAGTATTAATGTGTTATGACACTTTTTTGCAATTCTTTTTCTAATGAAAATGTGGGAAGGTAAAAACTGACAACAGCCAGAGTTCTTTGCTGTCCTCGTGTTGTTTAGCTGATCAAATCAGATATTTGATTACATTCAGTTTTTGTTACTGCAAAGACATGGGTTAGGGTTTTTTTGGGCACTACTGGAACAAATTAATTTGTAGGTGATGAATGTGGCACAAATTCCTGTAAAGGTCTATATGGAGATCTCTAGTTCTGATTGCTACAACCTGCTCTGTGCTAAGCCAAGATGCATCAGACAGGTCTTGTTGAAGCTCATCCTCACAGAATCACAGAATCGTTCAGGTTGGAAAAGGCCTCCTAAGATCATCATGTCCAACCATTCAGTAGATGTTTGTTACAGGTTATGGCAAGTTTTGGCTGGCTCCATGGTCTGCTGAAAGTCTTACAGCTGTATTTCGGTGTGAAGCTGAAGTTTAGAAACTGAAAACCCCAACATTTTATGATATGCATGCAGATTTGGGGTGCTCAGTTGGAAGGCATGTTAGACTGAGGTTGAAGTCTGTGGTAACTTTAAGGTGCTTGATGCCAGGCTTAAACATCTCAGGTGTGAAACACCTTGAGGGTACTGCTCTACCTTAAAACTTGGATGTGAATGCCTTTGCCAAGTCCAGACAGTGAAACGAAACCAGAATTACCACTTGGTCTGACTTCCAGCTCACCTGCTTACATTGCCAGCAGGAAGAAAATTGCTTCACTGTAAAATGGCAGAGAATACGTCAGCATGGTTCTTTCGCTTTTATGGATGTTAAAATTGGTGCCTTCGCTGAGATAAGAAAGATACACTTCTATAATAGACTCCTGGAACAGTCTGTGCTGTCCTTGTCTGAGGACAGGTCAGATTGAGAAGAGCTTGCAAAAGGACTCTAGGAAAAGTCTAGCAAAAATGAAGAATACATTAAGCAGTTTATTAAGCCATTTTCCTACAGAAGAATGATTTCTCACTGTAGGTTGCACATCTTTTCCATGCTTCTGACAACGCTTTTGTTATGACTTGATTATTCCAAGAAGGTCATGTCTTTGAATATGGTGCCCACAGTGCACTTACCCTGCCAGCACTCAGGCTTTGTGAGAAACCACAAACTCTGCACAGCGATACCTGCAGTGCTCCAGTGCCCATTCTGCAGGCCACCCTGCTGCAGACCTTTGTGGAAGACCACAGTCTTTCCACATTGATAGGGATATGAAGGTGGAAAGTGGTTTTTTGTTCGGTTGGGGGTACATATGCACAGAAAAACATGTTAAAACTATTTTACATACAAATTAATTGTTAGAAGGTGCTGGGTGAACACACCAAGGTGGAACAGCTCAGCCTTGCTCTTGAACAGCATTGCTCCTTCCTCTTGTTTGGAGGTGCAGGGTGACACGTGTGCTGTCAGGAGTGAGCAGATATTAAATGTCAGTTTTGAGTAACCTCTCTAATCATATTTAATTTAAAATTAACATCCCTAATGCGCTAAAGTATCGTGTGTCCTAGTAGAGGCAATGCAGGCTGTTGGATCTTTGAGCACTTGTTAACTGTTTCTAACTAGGTGGCTGGTAGCTGGGTAATTACATGGTCTTAAATCTTAGTGGAAACTGGCTTTGGTAGACAGACATATGCGGTGTGATTGTGTTTCTCTTTCCTCTAGGAAACCACACTACCAAAGCAAAAAAAACCCAAATCAGGTCATTCATAACTCTGCATAATACTCTTACCTTCAAGTGGGATGTTAATGACAGGGGGTTGTCCCTGTTCTTCTGTTGGCAGACTTAGTAAGGCTTTGAGCTGCCCCTGATGAACTGAGAAACTTCACCTGGAAAATACTAGGTCACTTGGAAATTCAGAAGTGCCACTTAATGAGATAGATAACACGGAGCTGCCTTGCTAATGAGTTCAAAAAGGGGAAAGTGAAGACACTTTAGATTTCTTCAGAGCGAGGAGTTCTTGCAGCTGCTGATACAAACCTGTACTCCACATCTTCTTTCAGATCAAAGCTGATACAAGGGAGAAACAGGATCCATAATTTTTAAGGACTAAGTGTAATTTTGAATTTTATTTTATATACTTTTTTCAATTTACGATTAATAGCTTTCCAGTAAATGGTTTGGTTGATGTATCAAAAATACAGGTTGTCCCTCTGTGTTAGTGTTTTAAGGATGAATTTCTTTGCTGTTTCAAGAGAAATTTGATGCAACATATTAGAACACTTGTTTAGCTTCCCCCAACCTTTTTTCTCCCCTTCATAAACTGGATATATATAATGCTTTACAAAATAAGGCAAACTTGATATTCTTTGACACTCAATGTCAAAATACAGTGGCAGAGTATTTTCCCGGTAGGAAATCTCTTTGCATATACAGATTTGTGTAACAGAGGGAAGGAGTAACTTTAATTTTCCAGTGATCCTGTGTTAAAATTGCAAGATTAAGAACTAAGCAGTTTTCAGGTCCTTTGAATGCAAGTATGTTCTACTGCTTGCTCTGAATAGTAAAGCATTAATGGTGAGTATGTCAAAACCCACAATTCTAAGTTATTTGAAATTGGACTTTACGTAGAATTCCTGTGTGAATTTGAGTGCATGTTGGGAGTGAGGTGAAGATAAATGGAGTGACCACAGACCATTCATTCTCTAGGACAGTGTTGTGGCTTCTTCTGGAGTACAGGCTATAAACATTTCAACCTGACATAGAGTATTCTGTGGGATTTATTTATCTTATATTAGAGTTTTTCTCTAGTAATACTTTCCCTGTATAAGATGTTTCCACTCAATTAGGAACAAGTCTAGGGACAAAACTGGGCTTTAACTTTATTAACTAACAACCTGAGAGGATTTATTGGAGGTAGCTTAGAGAAAACTTGCCACCATGACATCTGTCAGTGCTGCTGGCTAGAGATTCTGCTCTCTGCAGGAGTCTGATTCATACATGGCACCTTCATTTAAATGTATCCCAAAGATGGAGCTGAGTAAGAGATTCTGCCTTACAATCACTGTGTTACAGCAACTGCTTGTGTTGGATGGCAAGATGACTACATCCAATATATATATATTGATGTTACTATGGGCTTGAGGAGAAAAAGAGCAATAGCTTTGGGCTACTGCCTGCTTGCTCTGTGTGGCATTGAATTCTTGTTTGCTTTAGCAATAAAATCGTAAAAACACGTGGTAAACCTTGCATTTAGAAGATCCAGATTCTTGCCCTGTCTATTGCATCAGTCTTTCAGATATATGTCCTGAATGAATTAATAGAGGGAGAGGAAATAGAAAAACTCCTAACTGGCTGGAGTTCAAAGGCTCTGGGGTGAAAAGCAAGCAGCTAACACGTGGTTTTGCTCACTTCCCCCCTGGGAGGCAAGGCAGGCACATCGGAACACAGGTTCTGGTCCATCCATGCAGAGCACACAAAGGCTGTCAGCTTCTTGTACTTGTTGTGATTGTTTTTCTTGCGATAATAAGCTTTAGAAAAAACCACCAAAAACCTCTACAGGAAAACTTCATTTTGTTGTTTGCTTTGCCTGTTCTGTAGAAAGGGATAAATGTGCAAGCATGTTGTACAGAGTAAAACTGAAGGGCAGAGCAATAGCTCAGTGTATCACAGCCAGCATTGGTTGTTGATTTCAAAATTTCATTGCTGTCTGTATGCTTTGTGCTTTTACTCCTGCAGGAAGAAGGTAAAAGTCTGTCTGTGATGGATTTCGTGTTGCAGATGAGTTCACTGAGTCGATGGTTCAGTTAAGTTATGTTTTTAAAACACTGATGCCAACAGCTGAAACATGGAAGTAGATAGTATCACCAAAGCCACAGCCATGTGACAGTTTTAGATTAAGATAGCTTCTTGAACAGCAGTGGGAGAACATTGATTTCGAAAAGAAAATTAAAAAATAAAGCAAAAATGTTTCCTGTTTGACATCTGACAACATTTTGATGTGTCTCTTTGGGAATGGCAGTGTTGAGACATCTCTCCACAAGTATTCGGGAGTGATGGGTCCTTAGACACAAGTCATAAAGTGCCAGGAACATATATGCTTATTGGGACCTTTGCTGAATTATTGGGCTAGCGAGGCCTCTGCACTCTTGGCAGCACGTTTGTGTTTCATGCCAGGGTGGCTGGATTTTCTAGGTACCTCTGCTGTGGCTACATTTCTGTCAGGAATGCTCTTGAAGCTACTTCTCCTGGCAGAGCTCTCTTTCAAGAAACCAAATACATGGTTTTAAGCTTGCCTTCTAGATGAGTTTCATGGTTTTAAAAATATTTATGTAGATCTCTGATAAGGACTTTGAATGAATTTGTCTTCTCCTGTGAAGTGTTAGTCTTGCTGTGACAATCTTGCTAAACCTAGTTTGTTGTAACTGCTCTGCAAAGCGTGCATGAAGGCTGGAAGCTCTTGAAACGGGTGTGTTTGTAGTCGCCCCTTTGATCTTATTCCTTAGAAATGTTTACTTCCTTTGGTTTTGTCTGATTCTTAATTTGTTATGTTTCTGCTGTCAGGCTCTATTAAACACCAGCTCTGTGGTTTCTGACACCACCTGTTGAAGTTTCTATGAAGTTGTGATTTTAAGTTCGCAGTTGGTTGCTCACTGTGGATGTTCTCATAGTGTCTGCCCTAGACATTTTTAAAAAACATTATTAATTAGAAACTATCAAAAGGGAAAGTATTAGGATTCTGTGTTTACTTCAGTTCTCATGCCTTCGTTTTCTTCAGTTACTTTATAACAAGGGTAAAAAGGGTTCTGCACTCCCTGCAAGTAATTTGAGCATCCACAGGAGTGTAGCTGCATATAAAGCTGGAATATAAATATAAACTAAAAGTTCCATTTTGGAATTGCTTTATATCTGTTATAAAGGATACCGGTTTTTTTGTTTGTTTGTTTGTTTGTTTGTTTTTGTGGGTTTTTTTTGTTTATTTGTTTTTTTTGGTTTTTTTGGGTTTTTTTGCAAGCAATCAGAAGAAATACGTGTTTTCCCTTTGGAAAGGTACCTGTTTGCAGCTGCCTGCAAAAATCATGGGTTCTTAAGTGTTTGGTCTAGTCTAATTGCATACCTTTAAAGAAAAAAAAAAAGAAAATATGAAAGTGTTTCTAAAAACATTAATTTATGATTTGCTATTTTAAAATAATTATATAGACAAATAATTTCTGGAATTGTTGTGGCAGGAGAAAAAGGAAAGCAGTGCAGCAACAGATAGTCCCAGTATAATTTAGAGCAAATGTGGGTGTGACTAAGCCAGGCATGGACATAAGATTAAGTACATACTCTTGCTACTGTCCTCTCTTGTTTTAGATTTGATCGCTAACATTTTCCTGCCCCTCCAAATAATAATTAGCAGTCTGCACTGCCAAGAAAAGTTCTGCCTTTGGGGTGATGGTGTTTGGGTAGGAGAAATCGCTAGCTGTGGGAAATCCTTTTCAAGAGAGCAGTTTCACTGCTATTACATAGAATAGTGTAGTTAAGTTTTCAGGAAGGGGAAGAAAAGAGGTGATGCACTTGCACAGGGGCAGTGGTTGCTTTGATTTTACAGAGTATTGTGGTTTCTCATGTGTTTGGACCATGGAGAGGCCTGGGGCAGGGGACTAGATGGGAAACATCCCCAGCAGGAGAGACAGAGAAACCCTTTGCAGGAGAGGTGGCTGGGTGAGGAATGGAGGGGATGCAGTGAAAAGCCATCTTTCCCTGCCTGGGGTGTTTCAGCAGCTGCACAGCTGGTTCTCTTTCCAAGATCTGTTTGATGGAGCGATTCTGAAGTGTGTTATCTGCTAAAAAGCTTGCTGAAAAGCTGGGGGAGAGCTGTCACTGGGAATTTCTCCACTGCTGGTAATTCTAACTGACTTTTTCACACACATCTGTCAGATACTATTTCTAAGCCTCGAGTCAGTCAAATTTTCCAAGCAGTCTCTTCTTTATTAGCCAAGCTGTAAATGCCTTAAGGCTTTTGAAATCTGCAGTTGAGTAAAGAAAAGCCTGGGGAAAGAATGCCCCTAAAAGAGAAGTACATCCTTGTTGGTATATGAAAACCTAATTCTGTTGTGTTGTGGGGAGGAGGGGCAGGGTTATTTATGTTGTAAATAGAAATGTCCATTACAAATGAAAACGTTGACAAGCAGTTCAGTTTTCTGAGTTACAGCATCTTTTTCCTACGTGCTACAACCTGCTCAGTGCTTTCAGTCTGAAAAGTTCTGTGAGAGAAAAGGAGGATTTGGCCATAACTTTGATAAACATGTGAGTGTATTCATCTGACTTTGCATCTTGTATCTCTTGTTATCTCATTTCAGTTGAAATTAAAACAAGCTTTTTCTTGGCTGGCAATTTTGAAGAATTAATGTTATTCCTAGAGATGAGTTTGAGCAATTTTTTTTTCTTTTTTAAGAAACACATTAAACCAGCTTTGTACATTAAGATACAGTCTTTCTAAGACCTTTGTAAGAAAATGTGCAGCAAGCCCATTTTCTTATCTAATGAAATATAAGTGTATTTTTGAAAACAAAGTCACTCTAGCTACCCTTAAAGTTTTGCAGCATTTCCCAGATCAGCATGCCTTCCCAAAAGGCACAGGACAAGAGCGAAGATCTATTCTGTGGGACAAATTAAAAATCCTGGCTGTGCTGACAGATTAGTTTTTTGACCTAGACTATTTTGGGGAACAGATAGTACAGCTCTTGGATGTAGGCCTGCTTTTGCTTTTGATAAAGCACGAATACATTTTCATGCTATAATCCCTCCCTCTCAAATTCTTAGCCCTGTCTGATTTGCAAACTTCCTTTTAGGTGTTGCATCCTATCTTTCCTTCTGAAAATAAAGTAGATTGGGAAGAACAGCAGCTTTCAGACAAGCAGACTTCATTGAAATGGGATGAAGATGCGAAATTTCCAATAATGTAAAACTTTAGACTCAGAAGAGATTTAAGATCTGCTTTTCTCTGTAGGAAGAGAAGAAAAAGGTTTGATAAAATAGTAAGACACAATTTTTGGTGTTGCTCCTAAAAATGCACTTGGCCTGCACAGCTATCTTGTTTTTAGGCTTGTTCTTACACTGGGATGGAGGTCGACTTGTTTTGAAAAGGGGGCATATCTGTCCCTTCAGAGTAGTCCCCAGAAGACACTGCAGGCAGATGCTGTCAGCTGATGTTCATTCTTTTCATCTCCTCAGCACTTCTGGTGTTGCTTCTTTGAAGTAAAGCATCACTTACTGAAATCATACTTTTGGTTAGAGGAGGGCAAGGCTTAATTTCAGCCTGCTGTAAGTGTCAGTGTTTTCAGCATCTGTTTTTGTGACTTGTAAAACTGATGTGGATGCAAATCCTGGTGCTTACCTAGAGCTCTGCATCCACAGGTGCCTGGTGGAGAGTCAGAGGACCTGAGTGAGACACATCTCAAGAAGAGGGACTTCTGCCCCTGTTGCACAATGGCTTCTCTCCCCTACATGTGCCCAGTGGAGTGGGGTGTGCATGTGGGGAGAGAGAGTTTGGGCAGGGAGTGGGTGAGAGGCCACAAAGGAATAGTGAGGGAGCAGAAGGCAGCTGGAGGATGCACACCTGCCCAGCGGGAGATTAGGTGGAAGGTCTCCCTCACAAAACCCCTGTGCAGAGGTGGGTTTGACCTGCTGGACCTTCATAAAAGAAGTTCTTGATGGCCAGTTGCCTCGATGTGCTTCTTATCATAGCTGTCATTTTGGTCATTGGTAATGTTTGGCTGATTCAATCTAGTGGCAGCTGTTCTTGGAATCTAAGAAGAGGCAGGAAATGAAAGATCAGCAGGGATGATAAAGGCACAAAAAACAACAGGCACATGAAACCAAAATGTTGATTGCTTGGATTCTTTTATTGGGTTTTAACAGTGCTGTAAGGCAAGTGAGTTTTGAGGAAAAGGCATGTGAATCCTATATTAGTCTTGCTTCTTCAAGATCACTGGAACGTATACATTCGTGTTGAAACTACTGCTTTGCTGGAAGAGACCTGCTGGTTACTTTTTATAAATTTAATTTGTACTGAGGAAGGGGTTAGAAATATTTCAGATTTTGAATTAGCTGCCTTGAAAGGATTGAAATATAAGTGGATTGAAATATACGTGTTGCAGTATAGTTCCGACAGTGCCTTGTGGAACAGCTGGGAGAACGTATTCACTGAATGGCCCATTTGAGACAGGAAAGCTGTCTCTCAGGAAAATAAAAAAAATCTGTCCTCTTTTTGGTTTTTTGCCCTAGGAAAGAGAAATGTATCTTGAATACTCTCAGATATCAAAAGTATCTTCCCTGGCTGAAACTGGTGTATTGTTATAGGGGTGTTATGGCAGAATGAGTGATGTGTCTGTTGCAGGGATTTTGTTTGTTTAGTTTAAGTTGGGCTTCCAGAAATCTGAGCGATGGCTAAATCTGAGTGATGTGCTCTGAAGCTGCTGTTTGCATTGAGGCTGTTGTTGCATGGTCATCTAAATCAGTTCTGGGGCAGTGAAGAAACGATGACAGTCCTTTCAGTGTAAGAAAAGACAAATGAAAAGTTAATAAGAGAGAAGGTGTTTCTGTAGCTCAAATGGGCACTTGTAAGATGATTGTAGGCAGTTGTTAGGGTTCCTTATGCCTTATTTTCCTGATCATGTAGGATTGCTTACAAAATCAGCAGAGAAATTTTACAGCAGATATCTCCAAAATGGCCTTAGTGACTAATTTTAAAAAGGGAAATACCTTATGTATACTTCTTGTAAACTTGATTGGAACAATGATTCATTTTTGGTTAGCTTGGTTGTGCAAGATCTGCAAACTCAGTAGACTGTGGCAGCACTTGCTTTTTTTCCTCCTTTCCCTTGGTTTTAAACCATTCTGAAATGTCTGTAGATTATTCTGAAATTGCAGACTGTTAGTCTATTAGTTAGACTGTTAGTAATTAATTAATCTCAGTTGGTTTCCCTCGGAGAATCAGACAGGAGCCGACATCATTCATCTGCAGAGAACTTCTAAGTGTGCTCATCAGAAATAGAAAAACATGTAAGTCAATATGGAAAATATACATAGCTATTTATAGCACACGCCTTCACTGAACAGTGGCTAACACATACCTGCCCTCATTTTTCTCCTGCCCATACAAGCAGGCAGCAACCAGGAAGGTGACTTGTCCTGCCCTCTGCTTCACAAACTGGGTGAGATCAGCGTGTGAGGAGAACAATGGATGCTGGGGATGTTGGCTTGTCTGGTGACACTCAGAAAAAAAAGCCACCAAAATTCATTCTCAGGCATTGCAAATACTAGTTTCCCCCATGAATTGTCTCCTCCTGCTCCTTTCCCCCAGTCCTCCTTCAGTAGCTCTGTGGAGGGAGCTGTACCAGGTGTTGGACAAGGACTCCAGGAGATAACTGAGCTCTCCTCTTCTGCCTGTAACCCTGTATTACTATGGAAAAGCACACTGCAAGATGTGTTTTAATTAGAATGTGTTTTGCTGCAGTGTAATTAAGGGTAAAATGCTTGTGCTTTGTGGAGTAGGGCATTTTATTATTGTGCTTTTCTATATCAGATTCCTATCATTGCCTCAGAGAGAAGGAAATGAGAATATGGGAGACCATTCACATAACAGTCTGCATTATTTTTTGTGAAGACTACTCATGAAGTTTGACTTGAGGCAGTCTCTAAAGGATCTCACGCTGAAGGAATATAATATTTCACTTTGTAGTATTGCATGTCCCTTCAAGAAGAGGGCACACAGAGTTGAGCTGACTCTGTTTTTGGTTGCTTTCTCTAATGCAAATTATTGGGGACTCGAATGTTGAAGGAGTGTAACAGTATTTTTGCTGTTGAAATAACAGACAAAAACTACCATATCTTCCAAGATGCATATAAGCAAACACAAAAATTCCAAAAATATGATTGCTGGCTAGCTGCATTTTGATTCAGATTTGTTACAATATTTTGGTGTGGTAAGTCAAAATTAAGGAAACAATAATTCATAGCGTTCTAAGAAAGTGTCCTAATAACATCTTTTTGTAGAATTCTGTTTTCAAGATCACTTTTTCATGTGGAGAATATTTTTATTTCTATGCTCTCTCTCTTCCCACCCACATTACAATTTTCTACAGAACAGAAGTTACGCTTCCTGATGAGGTTACTATTTGCATATGTAATACTGAGGAAGATAAGAGGCTTTCATGTCATGTCATATACTGGTAATTATACCAACTTCTTAGACATAACTGGTCACAAGTAAATTTGCGCTTAAGTTTGCAGGAACAATCACTCAGCATCATAAGAGGTAGATTATTTGGAACAGCTAGCTCCAGAAACTGCAGTGTAGGTAGGTTCAGTCATTTGCCACTCTCAAAAGTGAAAAATACAGTATTTCTATTCCAGTCTCTCCCACTCGCCATGTCTGGCTGCCTAGTTTTCCAGCTCAGTTATGCTGCTGCATTAGTCCCTAAAGCTTTGCTGTAAACCACCAGATTGTTGAAATTTCCACTCTTAATTCTAACAGTGGCAACTTCTTTGCTGTTAGAGACCGGAGGCGCCCTTAGCAGAGGAAGTACTTCTTTAAACTGAGTATGTATTTTCTGTTTCATACCAACTGGTATTTTTAACAGAATATGTTAGATTATTTTTATCACAGTTAACACTCTATGCCTTAAATTCTCATGAGTTTTCACTCCCAGGAGAGTCCATGCCTTGATCTGAGTCAAGAGATGTGGCCGACTGCTGCTCCCAGGTGTTTTGCATTAGGAAGCAGGTATAGCTGAGGGAGAAGGGGTGTTTCACAGCTAAATGCTGTTCATGAGCCTTTGACTCCTGAACATAATTGTGGTTGTATTAGAGGTGTTATAGCCAGATGTCCTGCAACACGTGTGTTCAAATTGCAGAAAGATGTAGAGTAGCTTGCTTAGCCTTTGTGTGGTTAGAGGAATTAGCCAAGAGGTGAACACACTGGCATATAAAAGAGCTGTTAGTAGTATGCTGTGCTCCTTACAGCATCTCAAAGGTAAAGGTTGTGATGCAGTTAATTCAGAGTACACATTCCTGTTTCCGCTCTCACTGATGTTGTTGTGAGGGCAGTCTCGTTGTTCTGGTCCTGTAGTCCATCTGCCTTGTAGCTGCGATGCTTGCTTGACATTTCTTTTCCAGGGATAGGATAGGGGTCATTCCAAGCATCTCAGAAGGATCACAATGATTTGGCTGTAGGGCACAAGCTAATGCTTTAATAATTTCACTGAAAGTGGAGATTTAAATCTAGAAACAGAGGGAGAAAGTTAAACCCAGCCCTTCATGCTTCCCAATTCATCAACGTAGAGCTAATATGGAAAGAGTTAATTATTTGGATATTAGTTCAAGACCATGGCTCTGTGGCTTTTGCTTTTCTTATTCTTTGCAGGTGATTTTAATGGGTAGTCTGCATTAAAAGACAATCTAAAGTAGAAAAAAAAAGCTTCAGTATATAGAGACTCTTTCAGTGGCTCATGAATGGTAACGTCAAAATCTAAAGAAAAATAGAATGAACTGCCTTAAAGATCTTATTTCAATAAATGTTATGTAATAAGTATTTTAAATTAATATATTACTATATTTAATGTGTATTAATTGTTGAATGCATTGTTTCTTCTATAAGTAAAGTAGATAATTCATTTCTTTTGTTGGGAATTTGGGTAACCTTCAAATAAAGGCGGAGGGCAGTTCATTGCCTGGGGCGTGTTGGATGATCAGTATCTAGATATTGATTGCAAAGTTACACATTAAGTGTCTGTAAAAAAATTAGTTCCTTATTATCCCTCGTATATCCCCCTGAAGAAACAACAGCTGCTGTTTCGTTCAAAGCTATTGAGTTTTCCTGTGCACTGTTCCAGAGCAGATCCTCTGTTGGGGGTTGTCTCCCTGCTCCAGGCTGTGTGTTCCTAAATGTTTTGTGGGTGCAGGTGCCCCCTGTAAATGGGGTGAGAACAGGTGAGCTGGGCTGTGTCCTGCCCTGCTCTGGGGAAGGTCTCTTGCTCTGCTCAAGAAGCAGACACGTTACCGGATCCATCCTAGCTCTGGGTGGCTGTCAGCATTCCTGCTCTCCTGCTGTCTACCTTGTTTTGAACAATACTCTTGTGTTTAAGGTATTCTGCTATTTGGTCTAGGTTTCTGACTGTCTTTGATACCTGAAGATTACAAAACACAAATTTCTCAGCGTTGAAAACTCCCGGAATTACTTACTTTCTTTAAATCCTGAAAAGTGTTTGTTCCAGGTAAAAAGCTGGGGCAGCGTCAGCATCTTTGAAACGCACAGATTCATTTATGGATGATTTAACCTAATAGCATATTCCTATCCAGACAGCCAAGCTTGTGTTTCTTTAAAAACAAATAAATCATGTGAACGTGGTGAGCAGTGTTCGGCATATTGAATGGCTAGGGCCTGGTACATTTGTAGCTTTGTTTTCCTGCCTTGTCAAAGAATATTATCTTGCAGACTCTGAAGTGTTTTGGCCTTCAGAAAGATGAGCTATAAAGCTCACCGGGGGAAAATCGATCCTTATCATCTCTCTCTACATTGTTTTCTACCTTCCCCAGCTACCATATTTCAAATCCCAGGCCTTGGTCCAGCCCATGCACAGTTTTTGTAACCAGCTTAGTCAGGAGTGTGATTTCCCTTCTTTTACCTGTTACGCTTAGTTTATAGCAGTAACGTCTGCTGTGTGAAATCGCTGCAATAAAATTGTCCCTCTCCTTGTGCAGGGGGATTAATTGTAGGAGCAAAGGACACTGCACCTTCCACGGCCTGGGTGGACAGCTTTAAGGAATGGGTCTAATCAGAGCAGTTTGTCTTCTGTGTTGCAGTATGACTGTGTTGAAGTGTATTGATGGTTCTCACTGATGGCTCTGGAAGGAGCAAGCTTTGGCGTGTAACCATGCAGGTTCAGAAACCCACTGTCATCCCTGTCCCAGGGCAGAGAGGATACTTACTGCATCTGGCTGTGCCTCCTTCACTGTGGTACCAGAGCATAGTGGTGCTGGTAGTTGCAGCAGCATCTCTCAGCATGCAGTTGAAACAGTCATTCATACTTAAAACTTAGAAGATCTTCAAGCTATATTGTTGTTATTGTCTTGTAGCAGCACAAATCTCAACAGCTAGCTTTTGGTATATAGTATATAGTTATGAAGCAACAGGTGGTGACCTCAGTCCCTTATTATTTGATTTGTGATTGTTGTTCATGATTCAGCAGTGAGTCTTCACTGAAGCCATGCCCTCTGTTGGAAGTTACACTGTGGAGTTCTGCCCTCAGGCACCACGAGGTAGAGGTTTTTCAAGCGGCTGCTTGGAGAGGAGAGGTTTTATTGTAGGAGTTGCATGAAGCACTTCAGAAACACTGCAAATTTTTTTTCCTTCCTTTCCTTCCCCTTCCCTTTTTTTCCTTGAGTTAATTAAACCACACCAGACAAAACGTTTTTCTGTGGACAATACCATAATACCTTTAGCAGCAATTGTGCTTTCTGAGGATGGTTTCACCTTTTACATAGAATTTCCAAGCAAGGGGTTTTTCTTCAGTCAGACATCCCTGATGTCAGATCACACGGAAGCAAATCACCGTGACAGGCTGGGTGCTGCCTTTAACCAGGTAAACCTTGCATCCTAACTATTCTAAGGCAAGTTCCCTTGTGTCCGTGCTGCAGGTGGGGCTCTGGAAGCACACCGAGGCTTGGAGGGGCTGGGAAGGAGCACCTTACAGCACGCTGGTGCCATCTGATGGTAAGCTTTCACAGCAACTTTTCCCCCTTCCCATCAGTGTCAACAAGTTTTTTATTTATTTTGTGAGAGTCTGTGAGATAACATTAGTCGCATGGTTTAATATATGTCTTCCAGAAACAGAAGTACTATATTAATTTTTAAAAATCTATAAATGTTTTGTGTAATTTTCTATATTTATCTTGTGTTTTAAAACCAGCTTTACATTAAGCTGCAATCTACAATGCAACTTCTTCACTTAGTTTTCTTTTCTTGCCCCCCTAGAAGTAACTATTAATTACAGACATGGTCTGCCTGTGATAACTCTTATGCTGCCCACAAGAAGTGAACGCTGTCAGTTCACTGTCAAGCCGGTGGTGACCACTGTCGGAGCATTCCTGCAGGATGTGCAAAGAGAAGATAAAGGAATTGAGAGAGCAGAAGTCTTTGCAACAGGTATCTTCTGTTTCTGTTATTCCCCGACAGAAATACATTCCTTTTCTAATGGACTGTACTTCTCTTCGGGAGCATAAGTTCAGTCCTCCGTCAGGTTTAGCACTGTTACTGGAGTAGCTTTTGAATGCTTCTAGGGTTTATTGTTGTTTCAGAGTTAATAACTGAGTCCTCTTGAAAAGGCTGATTAAAAATGCAGAATTGGATCTATTGCTGTAACTCTCCTTTTATCCCAGTAGTGTCCTCTGTTATCTTTTTCACTTAGCTTTTCTTTGTAACACTGTCTTTAAATAAGTATCTCCTGATTTCCTTGATATCTCTTTCTTTCCTTGTCCTCCATGATCATTCTTAAAAGACAACCAGTCGGGCTATTGAATGTGATGCCTGCCAGTTGTTCAGTGTTACCAAGAGCTAAAAGAATCCATTTGCCTTGGTACGAACTTGAACTTGTATGAAAAAGTTACGAGTTAAGCAACCAGATAATTTTCTCAAGCTTTGCTCACTATTTTCTTCTATTTTGTCTCTTTGTTTGCCTGCTGATAAAAACTAACATGAAGTTAACCTTATTCTCCATTTTATTTCCAAGAAAAGTTGGTTTGTATTTTGGCAGTGCTTTGTAGTTTTTTCCACAGCAATTTTGAAAAGTCTTGCAACCCCTGTCCTGGTACTAGAGAAGGATTCAATCTTAAAACTGGAATTGGGATGTAGCTTTTTTTTTGTCTGAATCTGGTAGAATAGGTACTTGAATTTGGCTCATTAAAAGCATCTATTTCTCCCCTTCCCCGCTCACAGCCCTGAAAAAGAAAGAAAAGAAAAATAAGGATACCTACATACCTATGGAAAGATATATTTCACAGCAGGTATCACATAATCAGAAGAAAGGATGGTGTGAATGAAAGCTGGTCCAGTTTCATAGCTGGGTGGATTCATAACATTGTTTTTTTTCTGGTTGATACTACAGAGGGCTGCAGGAGCTTTTAAAGGAACTGAAAATAGATTGATGTTCCCAGAAGGTCAGGAAGCCACAGACCTAAGAGGAGCTGCTTTAGTTTCCTTTGTGGGCACATTTAGTAAAACAGGAAAATACCCCACAGAGCAATTTATTGATATCCTCTGGAGCAATGGAGATGTGTGGATCCCGTGTACACGAAGCTCCCTGAGCTTCGGGAGCTTCGTGTACATGGGAACTTTGGTGTTGGGTTTTTTTGGTCTTGTTTTGCTTTTTATTGACAGTGTCTGCTAGGCAGCAAAAGTAGAAAATTCTCTTGAAGAAGATAATTTCCTAGAAGAGTCTTTATCTTCAGAAGCCACTGTAACAAATGGTTGTTGCGAGCAGCTGGCCTTCCCCTTAACACGGAAGTTTTTCCCTACAAAGGATTTCTTAGTGGGGTGAGGCAGAACTTGTGCTGGCAGCAGTTTGGGTACTGCTGTTGTGCAGACATCCAGGACAGGAGTGTTTGGGATTCACTGCCGGATTGCTTTCCTTTCCGGTGTATCAGCAAAAGCTGACTATTCTTGCTTCAGTGCAAACGTGGGTCACGTGGGAGCCATGAGGTAATTCCTGTAAGAAACCTAAAAGTCTGGCATTTTTGGCATGGACAGGCAGCAGATTCCAAAGTGGAGAGAAATTTGGGTTGTTTTTACCTCGTCTCATCTGTTTAAACACACACCCAATCCCCTCTGATTTGGGAATACTTTGATTAAAACAGTGACTGTCAAAATAGTTCTCTGCTCTGTATTTGTCAAGTGCTGGGCAATTGTAGTGTTATAGAACAGCTGAGATGTTTAATTTATTAGGAAACTGATACTGTAAAGAGAAACTATTGGTCAAGTACTGAGAGTTGAACTTAAACATTAATTGTTAAAGAAAAATTATGAAGCCTTGATTTAGTGTAGACACTTCTGTGTTATTTAACCATTAAACAAAACCTAACCTTAACTAAAATTATCAGTACTGTGTGTGATTACTTGCTTTCATTTTCCGTGGATTTGATTTTCGTCCTGCAAAGCTTTTGTAGACAAAAAATGACCCTTTGTCCACATTGGAACACTTGTATTTAGGTACAGGATTGAAAGTAGCCTTTGCTGAAAGCCTGTGGGTAATTTTCTAAAGTAAAATACCTCCCTTTCCTCAAAACTTTTCTTCTTTTCAATTAATAAAAGGTTGCACAGGTTAATAAATCAGCGATGTATTCAGAACATCCAGAACAAAGAGCCTGTCTGGCACTTCTTTTGAAAAGCATTTTTCCCTTAAATGTCTCTTTATAAATGTCACCTTAATAATGTACATGCAAATGAGCCTTGATGTTTTATTACACTGGAAGATAAAAAAGAAATGAGTGGATGGGCACATTAAAATTTTGGATTGAAAGTGATCGGCTTCTGGGTTTGCTTTGCTACCCACACAGAGTGGGCAGGTGAGCAAGCTGGGGGGTTTGCTTGCAGAGTTCGGCAGTCTCAGCCTCAGCAGATGCGGCCTGAGGACAGAATTCTGGTGAACAAATAATTGCAGATGTGGGGTTGCCTGTGGAGCCTTTCTGTAGTGGATGTGTGAGGACAGATGGAGGAGCTGGGGCAGTAGCACCGTGACAAATATTTACGTACAAAAATCTTGGTATTTTGTAGCCTGTTGGTTATTCATCTTGGGAGTAAATCTGCCTAGCCCTTGGCAGGGCAGGGGAAGGTGCCCTTTTTGTGTATAGAAAATGAGAATCAGTTCAAACAGCTACTGTGGCGCAGCTGCTCCGTGGCTTTTTAAACCCCCATGCCACCGTGATGTGCCCAGCAGCAGTGGTATGTGGCTCTGGGAGCTCTTGGGCCATCTGAACCCCAGTGTGCTTCTGGCAGCTACTGTTACATGTTCTTGCTAATGAGTCCAGAGCTCCTTTTTGGTAGGAGCTGTAAAACTGCATGTAAAATTCATGGGGTACCATTCATGTAAATTTCTGCATTTAAAAAAAAAAAAAAAAGGTAGAAAAGGATTCTCCAGAGCATCAAAGTTCAATTCCATTCGCTGCACAGGACAGCCCCAAGAATCACACCCTGTGTTCCTCCTGACTATTTAGTATTAGCTACCAGTTCTAAAAGTACAGTTCCTTTCCAAACATTATTAGTGAAAAACCCCAGCACTTTTCTACAGGGTTGTCTGCTAATGTTTAAGACTCCTTGTGATAAGTGATCTAGAACTGAAATCTTTCTTCTGCAGATGGTAGCAAGGTGTCTGATGCAACCTTGATGGAGATCTTATTGATGAATGACTTCAAACTTGTTATCAACAACACAGCGTACAGTGTGTCACCTCCTGTAAAAGGTAAGAGCAATCCTTAATAACTGATCATCTCACTTCATTTAGTGAAAGGCATGGGAAGTCTCAGAAAACTGGGACCTGGGAGAAAGGTGTTTCTCTTTGGTTTTGTCTTTTTACCATTGGATGGTCCTGGTTTTGGGGTTGAAGGTGGGGAGAGAATGAAGAAAGGTGTGTTTTTAAATGGTTTATATGACAAATATTTTCTTTTCAGATAAGCTGAGTAGTGAGCATGCTACTGAAATGGAAGATATCAAATCCTTGGTTCACAGACTGTTTGTGGCTCTACATTTAGAAGATCACCAAATCAGGAAAGAGAGAGAATTGCTACAGAAGCTGGACCATCTGAAAGGAGAGCTGCTGCCTCTTGAACAGGTTGGAAACTGGGAGTACTTTTTTTTAAAACTCAAAAGCATTTCCTTTCATCAAAAGTAAGTCCTGTGACAGAAGAAAATCAGCATGAATGGCTAGGGTGTATCTGTTTCGTTCGTTATGTAAATGAGGTCAACTCAAATAGAATGCAAATTATTTTCAATTCAGTTCTTTTTCTTCCTGTTGTGGACATTAATGGGGTAGAAACCACAACACCTGGAGAAAGCTGTCATGAACATGGTTAGTATTGAGACTGAAAGGCCATTTGTTGAAATGTCATTGAAAGTCACCTGTTGCTTTACGAGTTCTGAATACCCATGACAGAAAAAAAACACAATAGTGAGGTTGAGATCATCTGTGGCTTAGGATAGTTAGTGGTCAGCAGGACTCCTGCTTTATGAAGGCCAGCCTCAGTGTTACCCAGAACTGCCTTGAATGGTAAATGGAAATCCAACAGATGTAGATCCCTAGTAGCGGGAAGGGGAGATTAAAAGCAGGAATTCTTCATGCACAACAGCAAGAAGATCTGGTTGCCCTTGGACTTCAGTGCTTTTATTTTCTCAGCAGGATAAGTCAGTAGGAGGTGTTGGTAAGACATCCTGAAAAAGGATCTAGCCCAAGGGGAGAAAACACAGTTGAGGAGCTGCTCATCAGAGGAGCACTCATGTTTATTTGAACAGGTTTCTGCATTTCTTTTCTTTAGATGAAAGCCAGAATCATGGACAGTGCAGATGCAAAAACCTCCAGGCTTTTATGGGTTGGCCTAGCTCTGATGTCAACTCAGGGGGGAGCACTGGCATGGCTCACGTGGTGGGTCTACTCGTGGGACATCATGGAGCCAGTCACATACTTCATCACCTACGGGAGTGCCATGGCTTTCTACGCCTACTTCGTTCTTACTAAGCAGGTGAGTCCTTGTCTTCTAAATGTCTGGAATATTAAAAAGGAGGAAAACTGACTCAGTGAATCACAGTGTCTGAGCTCTGATGGAAACAGAATTCAGTAAGTGGCCTTGCCATCAGACAGGGACTTGTTTGATCCCTAAAGTGGCTGGATACAAACATTACGTCATGCAAAATCAAGCAGGTACTGTTGCACATGAACTGCAGGCCGGCTACTGAGCATAACTACTGTCGGTAAGATTTCATAACCTAGGGAATGAAAAGTGAGGAAAGAAGTCTCTGCTTTAAAATGTTTGTAGATCACTTTGCATAGCAAATGGCACCTTGCTCACTGCAGCAACGGGAGGGCGACTGGTAGTGCTGTGCCAGTTTGCAAATGCTGCCTTACAGAAGCAAATCACCCAACAGCAGCTTTTATTTGCTGGAGTTCATGTATATACAGTGCAGGGTACCAGACTGTTTGGAACTCTGGCAGTCGCATTACTGAAAAAATTATACATGAAAAAATGTTATTGCTCTGCTCTTCATAATACGACTACTTTTCTGTTACTTGGAATGAATGGAGGGAAATCTAGGACAGCTGAAATGGAGCAGGAAGCAGGCATTGTGTAGCAGCAAAAAGTTTGCTCAGATCTAAACTTAGCTTCACAATACAGACTTGTTCTGAAATCCTATAAGACTTTGAGAAATGTTTCTTTTTCCTGTTTTAGCTCTGTACTTTACTGTCAAAGTGGACATCTTGATGTTGAACTTTCTATGATGCAAAACTTTTTTTGTTGTGGAACTATGTGGAAGAGTAACTAACACTTTCTTCCATTATACCAATGGATCTATAGACCTTGTGAGACATTAGGATCCTTCAGTGAAAAGGGGAGACAGGTCTGTCTTTATGAAGAGCTGGCTCAGAATGTGAGTTTTACTCCTTCTGACTGGTTTTTAAGAAGGGCTAAGGCATTCCTGCTTTTTGTGAGTAGATTACTACTTGGCTTTTTTAAACAGCTGCTGGTGCCATTGTTTAAGACTTTCAAGTAAGTCCCCAAGAAGTAGTTCCTGAACTTTCTCTGATTTGGAAGTAGACTCCATTGACTGAGGTGGCTCCACGCTATGTCTTTATTATAACTGAAAATTCTTTCAGACATGATAGAAATGACTCCTACCACGTGTTTAAAAAGCCCTTATGACCTGGAAGGGCATAACTTCATATGTAGCCTCTTCACAAAACATACATAGGTGCTGGACAAGGTAAGTCTTCCTGCAACAGGCTGAGTTTCTAGTGTGCTGACCTCTACTCAGTTTCCTTACTAACCACAAATCTGTGTCCTCCTTCCTTCCCCAGGACTACATTTACCCTCACGCTAAGGACAGGCAGTTCCTCCACTACTTCTACCGCAAATCCAAAAAGCAGCATTTTAATGTGGAACGATACAACAAGCTCAAAGACGAGCTAGCAGAGGTATTTAAGTGCAGTCCTTCAATAATGACGTATCTTCTGGCTTAAGACTTTTTCAGTAAACTCAGCTAACACAAAATTAACCTCAAGGCTTGCTATCAAAACACCATATTGCTTATCAGCCAGTTTCAGCTGTTCAGATAACCACACAATGTTTGCCTTTGATGTATAAACTACTTCTGTAGGTCATCAGAAAGAGAGACCTTCGTGAATTTAATTTAAAACAAATAAGTCAGTTTATCAGCATGACGTGTTTTGCATACTCTAATTAATGTTGCATTTTTGGCCATTTAATACAACAGCTGCATTTATTTTGGGCACAGTGTGTTTGCTGCACTGCTGTGGTAAACCAATCTCCTCCCTTCCTTGGAAGGAGATTGCCTTGCAGAGTTCAGCATTTGTCATCATAACCTTATTCCTTAGGTAAAAAACTTAGATCTACAGAATATGGGTCACTGGATGGAGAAGGTGGTATGTGCACCTAGGAGAAATTTGGTGGCTTTCATGAAATAGTTGTAGCAGATCTCATCCTCAATTATTATTCCTCCATCCCATCTTGACAGCCCTGTGTTCAATGTCTCATAAAAGAAAATGGAAACTACCTCTAATTTTAGTTCAAAACCCACAGTTCAGGGTATAATTTCATATGCCATATTTGACATAATGTTATAGTTTGATGCTTTTTCAGTGGCCTGGGGGTATGAATTTTTAAATTGTAATTTCAAGAAAATAATACTTTGGAGTGTGGGTGAATGGGTTGATGGGCAGAGTTCATGCTTCTCTCTGGAGACTGAATGACATGAGCAGGTCTGTCAATGTTCAGCATCCGCCATTTGATTGGTTTGGTTCTTTGCCTAAGACCAGTGCCTTGTAAGAAAAGAAAGGCAGTGCATGTGTGAAAGAGGAGAAAACAGAGGCTGCAGAAGGATGAACTCTCCCTCTCTTGCATTGGCAGGCAGAAGAATCCCTGAGACGTCTGCGCCAACCTCTGCACTTAAGGCTTCCCATCCAGGAAATCAATGACAAGGACTGACTTCGGTTTTGTGTATATTGGAGATGCCCTTTCAAAGCTGATACGACATTTAGTTACTCCATAGCACCTGGGTATTTTTGACCACTAAAGTTTTAAAAGTTGCAATAAATAGCTTTAAAAATGATTTGGTCGCTTGATGGTTTGGGTTTGTTTTGCTTGTTTTTGTTTTTTTTTAAACCCCATGAAGAAACTGCTGAAGCAAAGTCATTCAGAATACTTGTGAAATCTCATTAGTACAATGGAGGCATTCCTACTGCCGGTAAAATGACAGAACAAAGACAGCCTTTATAGTACCATTTACTATAACACAACAGTAGCTCACAGGATAATTAACTTCTGCATGGAGCAGAAAGGATTCTTTTCCTGCAATTACTATTTCCTTTTCCCTGGTCTGTGCATTCTCTCTGTGTAACACCACAGGTAAAGTTTAGATTAGCATGACAATTTACTATTTCTTAGTAAATAGTGCTGGAAAAATAAGGTATCTCAAACTCGCTATAAAACCATTTGTTTCGCTGTTGCATTTTATTGAAAGACTTTATCAAAACATTCAAACATATGTGATTTATACAGAGTTTAAAAGTAAGTGTAGTAAGATACAACATTTATGACTCAGAACATTGTATATGGAAAGACTTAACTAAAGCAGAGCCAGTAAACCGATTATTTTTCCCCAGGAAAGTGGATTAAGACACTTTGCTCAGTCTGAGTTCTCTGTTGTCCCTCAGAGGAACAATTAATAATGTAAAAAAAACCAAACCCAAAAACAAAGAAAAGAAATATTTGCTTCAAGTCAGCACCACTGCAATTACTGATGCTGCAGCAGTAACAATCCTATGGTGACCATGCACTATCACTTTTATGTACACAATGACAGAGGTGTGGCTGATCTTCTCCAGGGCCAAGAGGAGGCCTGATCCAACTCCAAGGCCTGAAGTATATTTTGTAGAGCTGCCTAGAGATGTCCAGCAGCTTTAGCTTTAGAGATACGGACAAGGCAAGCTCACCCTGAGCAAGCTGCACATGGTCTCATCTTACTACTGCTGTTTTCTCCTGAGGATGCAAAGCACCAGCAAGCTGTAATTGTGCCCCAAACATAAATGATATTCAAGCAAAAGAATACCCTTTATTAATCAACCGTATTTGATTAATCCTATATTAATGCTACAATTGTACTCAAGGAAGTAAGTTCCTTTTTAGTGTTGTGAGAAAATTTTAAAAATGTCTTAGAAGCCAAATAAAGCCACAAAAGTTGCAAGGTGGACTCTGCTGTCCACAAATTTGAAATGATGCCCTACAAACATATTCCCTGTAAACTTTGCTCTTGGAGCAAGACAAGTTTATCTAATGGAACATTAGAAATGTTCTGGAAATAGTGAAATGTGCCATAGTTAGATGGCAATCAAGCCAAAAGCTTGTAAGAAAAAAGTAGTCTGAAGCATCAGTTTCAATAAAATCTGAGCACCTTCTAATAGTTTGGCACTAGTCAACTTTTCCCAAATTCCCTGAGATTAATTCCTTGGTGAAATTCTAGCTTTAAAATTGCTTTAAGATTTTAGAAACTACTAGGTACACACGGTGTAATGTTTGATCCCAGTGATTTTGCAGATAATCTTGTAGAATATTAAGTCTCCTCTACTAAGATGGTGTTTTTTCTTCTGCAGCAAGTAATCGTCATGGTCATCACTGCTAAATAATCTACTTAGATTTTGGATGAAAATACAATTTTTTAGTTAACATTGAGGCAAAGCAAGGAATCTGTTTTTTCCCTATAGCTTTAATGTCTCTGCACACATCCACTCTGCGATACGATACTTTCCTGTTCACAAGAGTAAGAAGTTCTGTGAACTCCAAGGAAGATCCATGCTTCCTAAGTGTCTCACACAAATCTTGGATGTACCAGGAGCCATTTACAGTTTCACGATGAGAATAATAGCCTAGTGTAGAACAAGAACATAAAATTACATCCAAATGTAAGTAGTGATACCTCTTGGAAAAGCATTTATGAGAGTCATTGTTTGCTAGCTACCATCTGTAAGGAATTACTAATGGGTGTAAATCTTGCTTTGCCAATTATGTAATTTCACTGGAAATTGTAGATGGGAAATGGCTTTGATATCACTTGTATTGCTCAGGAACATGACTCAGGGATTGGTAGCTTACAGGACTGCCTCTCCACTTCATAAGAGAGCAGATGGGACTGAGGACAACATACATGGGGGGACTGGAGAGAACAGCCATGGTAGTGCAGGGAGATTTATAAAACACCAGAATCCTGGAAAAGAGACGGATGCATGCTGTCAGGAGGCAGCTCAGCAGCAAGACTGATGAGAATGCTTTTGTTTGGCAAATTTAATGTACCTTGATAATTTACTTTCACTTTAGCACATAAGGTTCTTTCCCAGACAAGTTGCTACTTATCAGACATGTAAATCAGATGACGGGGACCTGTTCTCATTTTTTTGACTGCAAAATGAAGAAGTGTTCAGAGTTGTTACAGTGAAGTATCAGACACTGGATGTAAAATAGTAGAACTTACCTTGCGCCACGGAGTAGCACATGATAAAGTCTGCACCAGCAGGCAGAGTATAGACACTAGCTGCATCCACTTCTGTCTCATTGACAGGGGAGTCACTGCTGCTGTCTGTTGAATCGTGAGCAATGACTGGATCATCATGTTTATCACCTCGACAGGCCTGTTGGTGAGAAGTACTGTTATGCTTGCACCCCTGCCGAGCTCACTGTTAATATGATACTTCTGACACTAACCAGAGGCACTTCTGTTCAGCTAGGTGTGCCACATTACCATGACTCTGCCTTCAGAAAGACCCACTTACTTCTCTATCACTTAAAAAGTTGGGGACAAAGTCCATTGAAAGCTCGAAGACGATCTCAGAATCACTAAGACTGGAAGGGATCTCTTGAGATCATCTAGTCCAACCCCCTGACTCAAGCAGTGTTAGCTACAGCACGTTGTCCAGGACTATGTCCAGTCAGCTTTTGAGGATTTTCATAGATGGAGACTCCACAATCTGTCTAGGTGACCTCTTCCAGTGTTTGACCAACCTCACAGTAAAAAAAAAAAAAAAAAAAAAAAAAAAAGTGTTTTCTTGTGTTGAGATGAAATTTTATGTGTTTTAATTTGTTCCAGTTGCCTCTTATCCTGTCACTTGGGTACCACTGAAAAGAGCCTATCTATCTCCCTTTTATTCCCTCCCACCAGGTGTTTAGAACATTGGTAAGATTCCCCTGAGCCATCTCCTCCAAGCTGAACAGTCCCAGCTCTCTCCGCCTCTCCTCATATCAAACATGCTCAATCATCTTTGTGGCCCTGTGCAGGACTCAGTCCAGTAAGTCTGTATTTTTCTTGTACTGGGGAACTCAGAACTGGACACAATACTTCAAATGCAGCCCCACCAGTGCTGGGTAGAGAGGAAGAACTGCCTCCCTTGCTGGCAAGGCAGTGTTGAATTACTGTTCTGAAGCACAGCCATCATTACATGCTGTTACACTTCTGCTCTTAGTGCAGTCTCAAACGTGTTAGTTGAGGGAGGGTTTTTTGTGAGGAGTCAGTAGGGATCCCAGTATTGTCAGTGATGCAGAAAGGCTACACATGGAGAATAAGAAGGTGAGAACACACTCAAAAGATACGAAGGAGCATTACTTCAGAGCTACCACTAAAAAATGAAAACACAAAGAATCTCCTGTACAGTGATAAAGTTTCATCTTGATGTTTCTTTTGATTTCCAGAGGGCTGGAATGCCAGTTGTGCTGGAAAAGAACTGAGCTGATGAACTAAGTTAAATAGCTTTTTGATGAGTATGTATCATAAATGTTTCCAAGGATTACTTAGAACTTAAAATTGTTTTACTTAAAATTTTAAGTAAAAATACTTAAAGTATTTTTCCATCTTTGGCACTGGGTTAAAAAAAAAAAAAAACTAGAAATCTGAATGAGTCCTAATGAAAGGTGAATTAACAATATGCTGCTTCTTGCAGCAGCCCTGTGCACTAAGGAAGCTTTCATTTGGAAAAAAAAAAAGGTAATACTTAGAATTATTCTGTAAACTACTACCATTACAATCTGCTGAAGGCCGGGTTCATATATGAGTTTGCTAATTGTAATCTGGATAAAGATGGGATAAAGCCCTAGATGACCTGGTTTGACCCCATGACTCTGCTTTGAACAGGAGGCTGGACCAGAGACCTCCTGAGGTACCTCCCAACTTGCATTCTCCTGTGAACCAAGGAAAGAAACAGGAGGTAACATATGGTCTTTATCTGACCACTTAGCACAAACAGTATTTCTGAGACAATAAAGCCTTAATTTGATTCTTTAGATTCTACAGAGATGCCAAGTATAGGTCACAGACAAAAAACCAACCAACCAGTAACAACAAAAGGAAATCACTACCACCACAAAAACCAACCAACCAAGAAGTCCCACAAAAAAAGAAAACAAACAAACAAAAAACCCAAACACAAAACCCAGCTTCACTGAGGATCAAGGGACTTGCCTGGAAGGAAGCAATGAAGATACAAAGCTTTGACAGCTTATCAGCTTAGCCTAGGGCTGTGAAGTGTGAGCAGCTGAGCTGAGGCTGCACAGAACTTTCTCAAAAAAACCCTGGTACTGCCTTCTCTGCTATTAAATACACACTGACAGTCGATCTGACATGGGCTTAATTTGTGTTTCTTTTCGTAAAATTACTTACTAAATACAGCTAAATAATAATATTGACAGTAGTATACATTAGGGTTTCTAATAAAAAGAGAAGAATCCTTGTCTTAAATGCCTTGTGGAAAGACTGCATCAGGAAAACTGACATCTGTATTGCAGGAAGACATAGGTCAGTGTCAATTCTGCTGAATTCAGAAAGAGATATCTTACCTGAATGATAAATATCTTTGGTTTTCCTACCAAACTCTGGCACTTGTCTCCTCTGAACATGTCTGTGATTGTCTGAATTTTGATTTTGGCATCATATGCATAAATATGATCCTCCTCACCGTGACTCAGGAACACACACACAAAGCAGTCAGCACTACTGTGGTCATCCATAGAGGCTGAAATAGTCAAGTGGTGTTTATATGACAAAACAGTCATATTCAGGTCTAAAAAACATTGTACATTTGTATCATGTCATTTAATCCCCAATCAGTCCTTTTTCGAATGAATGCTATTTTCAGATAGAGACATACTGTAGGGATTTCAAGGTGCATTGATTCAACCTGGTTGAAGGGCCACTAACCATAAAAAGAAGAAAGTCATTATCTTCTCCCAGCTGCATCTACCATCTTTCAGCTTTTAGTGACTTAATTTTAGTTTTCTCCACAGAAGTTTCACTTATATTGCAATAAAATAATCTTCAGTCTAACCTTTAAGTCCTTCTAATGTTAAATTCCTTGTGCACAAAAATTTATTTTAAGTTAGATGAACAGAGAGATTGGAAGAAAAGGTATCTGGGAATTCCCCTGTAGTAATTTAGACATAACCATTATATAGTCTCTTACCTTCATAAATTTTCTGCAGCACATCATCTGCTTTCAGATCATCAAAAAGTCTGACTTCAAACCCAAGGTCTGTCAAACTATTGTTAGAACAGATCAGTATTAGTAAAAATCTTGCTCAAATTATAAATCAATTGCTACCAACTCAGTTTCTTTCCCTGTGGGGGAATTAATATTCTTATGCATTATTTATGAACAAAACTACGAAAGTTGATTTTGAATTCAAACTGGTGTCACTAACAGGTCTAACACCTAAAGTTACTTCAAAGAGTTTGTCCAAAGAAAGCTCTGGACTCACTGAAATCATAGGACTTGTGCCAGCAGTTTCTGTGACCTAAAAAAATGTGCCTTGAAGCTTTTTAATTACAGCTTTCTTCACCGAAGTTGCAGAGGTGTGATGTCTGCAAAATCTTCCGGTCTCTACTTAAACACAAGATTTAGGTAATTCCTTAATTTTACCACGATTTCTAAAGTTTAGATTTTTTTAAGGGTTAGTAGAGCAACCGAGTTTCTTACCTGTGTTTCAGATTGTTTCTGTCTGCCACAGTCCCACGTCTGTCTGTCAGCCTTAAATGCCAAAAAAAGTGCTCATGATTGAAGATTAATGCAACTCCTCTTTTTTGATGGTTCATTTTGTATTCCACTGCAGGATCAAGTGATTGTCTGCTGCCACAGATGGAAAACATTCTTGGTAAATGAGGCTGTTTCATTAATTAAGGCACATAATGGTGAATTTCAGACAGGGCTCCAATTCTCCATGTTATGTGTTTAGCTAAATATTAACGTAATTGGATAGTACACATGTACTTGTTTGGAATTGTAGCTGTCTGTGATTTGCTTCAAGTTCTTCTAAGTAAATCAAGTGCTGCACCGTAATCAATAGACTATAAACTGGGGATCAGGTGCTAAGTGTAGTGTATCTTTCAAAAGGAGAAAAAATGTCTATTATTTACCCCAATGAAATGAAAACTAAGGGCAATACAACTGTTCATCTAAGTTTTTAGCAACCAGCCCACAAAATCCTAAAGCTGAAGGACAGACGTCTTCTTAAGGACAGAATAAATCATGTACCCAACTTCTAAGTAGAGGACTTTAAACTATTTGTTTGGCTGAAAACACATGGAATACCCATGTGTGTGGGAGTAGCATTCAGCAATATTACTGGTTTATGAGCAAAACACAATATAGGATGTGTGCCAGCAGACTCTGGACTTGGCTGTGGATCCATAGTGATGCCAACACTTGGACCCGAAAGATCCTAAGCGTTGACATGGCTGTAATTAGAAAGACAAAGCAGACAATCTTTCTGCTTTTGTAGTTATCAGTGCAGAAAACAGAAACTAAAACACTTCTGGCAACAGCACTGGCAATAGACAAGTCCAGAATTACAGGTACACGGAATGACAGTCCAGGTCATGCTGCCCTAGGACTGGTTCTGGTCAGAGCTGTCAGTTTTGCCATGTTAATACTTTCTTTCACGCTATGGGATATTCAGGTTTGGTGCAATTACTGAAGAAAGTTGCTTACAATATTTGCCTGCAGATGTTCAGGATCAGAGTTTCATCAGCAAATGCTTTTGTTTCACAACAAAATTACCATCGTTACCCGTAGACCATCTCTGCTTCTCCACTTTGTTATGAGAATCTCCTTAATGAAACATCTTTTTGTAACGTCTACATAAGAATTCAGACAGAGAACAGGAATTTAGGATGACTGTTCAAAGTCAAGGAGGTTCTACAATGTTCTACAACGTTGGCTGGATAACCAAAAAGAGAAGTTGGGTGCTTTATCACATTCTTCCCAGTCTGAGTACCAAACATGATAAAATGCAAAGATTATAAATTTTAGCCTTGTAATTATGACCAATACTTCACCTGTACCAGTAGCAGAATTTTTTAAGATTTTGGCAATTTCTCTTCCTTAGGATTTGGCTAGGTGCATGGCTAGTAGGGACTTTAGGCAGTTAGGTCTCCAGATCCTGTGGATGACCAATAAAGGACGATTCCCTAAATAGTTCTTTCTCTACTCAGCTGTATGGATGAGGCAAATAAAGTTATCAGGCAGGTAATTTATTGTTTTCAGGGCTTTCATGGAATCACTGTTCCATGGTCCACTTCCCCTCCTTCCAGAGAAATATATTCCTGTGCTACAATCTACCACTTAGTCTGTCCAGTGGCTCCTTAGATTGTGAAGGTCTCTGCACATCGCCTAAAATAAAAAGAGAACACTCCTAGCAGTCCCTTCCACATGCCTTCACAATAAGGGTGCTTCTGCATCCGGTGTAGCTAAAACTAGAAACATGCTTTGTAAGTGGGTGGAGTTGAATTAAATAATTCTGTCAAATTCGTAACAAAAATCAGAAAACCCTGCACTCAATCCCTTGAGACATCTCTGTCACTGCCACCAGAACTTTACCTTATATCAAATGCATCTACTTCTGTGATGTTCTCATTTCCATCTGTTAGAGAAATCAAAAAGTTATTTAGCCACAAAATAATTCATTAAAAACAAACAAAACCAATTCGAACTTAGGCATTCAGCCTTAAAGTTTAGCTGTTAATGTGAACCAAAAGCTCATTCACACATCAGGTAAGTAGGAATGCAGTTAAACAGCCTCACTAGCATTTGTCTGCACCCACGGCTTTTGGAGGCTCTTCTAGAAGTTCTGACTCCAACAGTCTGAATTTTAGGTGGTCAAGACATGCATATTTTCTATCTGTGTGTCTGTACCTAAATACACATATTCAGAGATTATGATTTTATATAACTAGCTGGCTGTGTTTTTTTAAAGAGACTCTAACTCAATAGTTACAATTTTACATAACTTAAAAATACGCTGATGTTTCTTTTCTTTCAGTAATGCTGCTAATACAAAGCTGAGCATTCTCTTTGAGGTCGGATGCAGCACATGAGTCATGGTAGATAGTGTAAGAGCTATTGACAACTGAGAAGATGCAAGATTTGAACCTTTTCTTCTGCTGAACTATACAGACATTAAGTACCTCCAGTACAGAACAGACATAAAAGGAACAATGTGGGAACAACAAGGAACATGCACATCTCGAGAGTGTGCAGAACTACAGACTTGCAGATGGTTAGGCCAAAATACTTGTTCCTCTCATTTAAGCATCTCAGTGGGCTATTAAATCACTACTACAACTGGCAGAGACTAACTACCACATTATGAGAACTGTATACGACACTGTACCTGTGGTGGGTAATGCAGGTCTGCTGTCCAGCTGGACATGGCCTGCAACGGTAAGAGAAGAGTCACCTGTACGTGTATTTTACAAACTACTTTGCACATACGCTACTAGCTTTTTTACATCTGTTTTTCAAATGTTAATAATGCCTTTTGCAAAACTAACACAGCTATGTACTGATAGAGGACAAAAGTTCTTGCAATCCACTCCCCCCCAAAACAGATCATCAAATTTTATAGTCATCAAACTTTAGGACATGACCCAGGAAAAACAGAATTCCTGGGCTATAGGAACTTAGGAAAAGAGGGTTTTCCTGTTAATTTAATCTGTTTAGTCACTTCCTAGTCTTTAGCTTTTCATTGCCACTCTCACATCACAGCTTCAGTCTGGTAAACACTGTTTGAATTATCATGATTAATGAAAAGTTTACTGCTTGTCTTACACAGGCACAGGCTTGGTCTAAAATCTGATTGAGACCAACGGGACTGCTTGTCTCTAATTTCGTGAAGATGGATTGGTTCAAAGGAATCAAAAATCAGGTATGCACTAGGTTACACTGGAATCTCACATCATCTTTCCCTGGATGCGTTTCCATCTCAACAGGTCTACCATGGGGACCAAAGGGCAAGGCACTCAGAAAACAACCGAATGGCACACAAAAGAAGGCCCTTTAAGCCTAGCTACATCTCCGGGAACCCAACTCTGTTTTGCTGCCCTGACTTCTCCTGCCCTCTTGTTACACGCCGGGGACCTTCCCCGCTTCCATGTCCCGCGGCCGTGTCGGGGGCCGGAGGAGTTTTCCCCCGGGCGAGGTGCGCTGGATTTACGTGCAAAACCATTTCCTCGTTGGCCGCCGCCGCCGTCCTTCGCCTCGCACCTTCCCCGTTCCCCTCCTCCTCCGGAGGAAGGAAGGAAGGAAGCAAAGGTCCCGCTCCCCACGAGCGCCGGCAGCGCCCTCCGGGCAGCGCTCCTACTCCGGGGGAAGCTCGGGCGCTTCCAGTGGGCAGCCCCGCTGCCCCCGGCCCCTCGCAGACATTCCCCATCCCCATCCCGCTCCTGCTCCGCGCTGGCTCCGGCAGGAACCCAGCAAGCGGCGCTCCCCGGCCCTTCCCCACGGCGTCCCCTCCGCACACGCACCCGCCCGCGGCCGCCGCTCCGAGCCCGACATCGCCGCGGACCAAGGCACCGGCTGCGCACCGAGACAAACCGAGCCGAGCCGAGCCGTGCCGTGCGAGCCTCCCCCTCTCTTCCTCTGCCGTGTGTTCCGGGGGCGGGCACTTGTCGCCCTTTGCCCCTGCGGCGGCCGCCTCCGCCAGGAACGGGGAGAGAGACGGAGCCGGGAAAGCCCAAGGGTGAGGTGTTAAAGTGAGCCGTGTGTTACCTGTGGTGGTTCTTCAGCGACCGTGGTCGAGTAACTGCACCGTCTTATGCAAAACCATTATTCTGAAATATGACGAGAGCCTCTTGCATGCACTTAGTTGAAATTTTTCAAAACTGCACTCAAATTCCCATTTCAGGTGCGTAGTGTTTCCTTGCCTGTAAGGCTCCTGTTCCTCAAAGTGCGTTTTCATTCGGGCGCCCACACACAACCCTTGAGAGGTTTGGATGTGTGGATCATTCTGCAGCTTTGCTCTGTTTTCGTGTCAGTTCTCTTTGATGATTTCGAAACTGTGAGGCGAGTGACAAGGTACTGACTGGAGTGCCCAGGTGTGTTAACACCTGCTGATATTCCCAACCGGGAATTATGCGGCACTTACCGGTCACTGATCAACTGCATAACAAACAAGTTTCTAAACCAAAGCCAATGACAAAAACCCATTCTTCTGTATAAGAGTTTTAACAGATTGTACCCCAGAGGGATCTGAATTTTCTATCCAGCCTACTTTCCGGGAGATAAACTCAGATATGAACGTGCAGTTAAGAGAGTGCTGCTACAAGCACAAAAGGAAGCAGAGTGGAATTATAGGCGTTTTTACCGAGTCCGGTTTTACACAGGCTTCTTGCACGGGTAAAGATTTTAGACAAGATGTCTCCCTTTGGTTAAAGGAGCCATGGATATTCTTAATTACCTTCGCTTGTTTTTCCCTTGTTCAGACTTGTTATCCTCAGACTGCCAGCTGGCAGCTGGATCAAGATAAAACTTTGTTTCAATTGTCAGCCACTTTGTGCAGACGAGTCACCAGTAACTTGATCGCAGTGTGTGCAGCCCGAGGTAGCGTTGGGCTGGTGTGCGTTTCCAGCTCATTGTAATATATATGAAAGGTGTTTTGTGAGACATGCCTCTATGTTTAGAAACACTTTCGGATTGTTGCAGTGGCTCCCCAGTAGGTGGGGATTTTTTGGAAAAAGCATTATGGATGGATCAGAACTGCAGTCTGAAGAAAGAAGTTTGATTGTGGACACATTGCTATACAGTATTACTGACTACACAAAAGCATGCAGTATTGAGTTAAATGAGCCGCTATATATAGTATTATTATGCTTTAATCCAGCATGAAGCTAAACACCACGGAGCTGTTCACTCACTCCCCCCAGTGGGATGAGGGAGAACATCAGAAAAAAAGCTAAAGACAGCTTTACAGGACAGAAAAGGAAGGGAAAATAGTAATAAAAGAATATACAAGACGAGTGACATGCTGTACAGTTGCTCACCACCCACTGATCGATGCCCAGTCAGTCCCCAAGCAGTGATCAGTGCCCTTCTCTGGCCAACTCCCCCCCCCCAGTTTTATTGTTCAGCATGATTCCCAATGGTGTGGGATATATCCCTTGGGTCAGCTGGGGTCCGCTGTCCTGGCTGTGTGTGCTCCCAAAGCCTTGTGCACATCAGCCTCCTCACTGGCAGGGCAGTAGGAGAAGCTGTGTTTTATCAGCATTATTCTCATCCTCAATCCAAAACACAGCATTGTGTCAGCTGCTAAGGAAAACATTAACTATACCTGCCACAACCAGGACAAGCATTACATTTTTACATCTATATATTTATATAGATAAGTTCTTAAATGGTATGATTAATCCTGGGAGTGATAGCTCGCCTTCATTTTAGGGCCACGGTCTGCAAAATGCATTTTGTATAACTTACTCTAATCAAGGATTTCTGCTACAGGAAAAGCTTGTGCAAAGTAAAGACTCCCTGGAAGAAGTTAAATGCCTCCTATGGTTTGCAAGCAGAAATATCAAAGTGCTATCCACCAGTATTAAAGCTCTTTTTAGTGCTTTACATGGTTTGAAAGAAACTCTGAGAGGCTTTCCTGGTATAGTTACAAGTCAGTACAGGAGGGAACAAAACCCAGCTCTTTCCAACAGTGAAAATTTTGTGTGTTGTCGTGGTTTAACCCTAGCCAGTGACTAAATATATGTGTGTACACACACAGACACACACACATGGGATGGGGAGAAGGAGAATCACAAAAAGGTTTTTCAGGGTTACAACCATGGAATTCCAGGGTAATTCAAAATTGTTTCAATTCTGTGATAGAAAATAAATGTCAACAAATTTAGGGGAACTACAAGTTCATCTAGCAAAGTTTTGTAAAACTCTACAGTAATACTTCTCTTGTAGTGCTATTTCATATCCACGAATAAGAAAAGAAACCTTGAGGCATGACCAAAGAATTTAAGCAGAAACTTTTTGTTTATGAGGCCCTTACATGCACCGTCATGTACAGTAAGCTCTAGTGACAAACCAAAAACACAACTGGTAAAGAAAAAACACACAAAATTATATCACATTATAGTCCATGAGTCCAGCGAATTTTATGCATTTAGCTTCTATTACCTGTTCACAGATGCAATATTTTAATTTTCATTCCTCTCCTGTGGACATCTAAAGCAGAATTGCTTTTTAACAAAAGCAAATCATTATCTTTCTAACAGAAGACCTAATGCAGAAGTTAACTAAGGACTGACACCTGTAGATAAGCAACGAAAGCTGAGTACAGAGAGCAAACCCCAAATAATTAAGACATAAGGTGATTTTAGCTAGAGAAGTCAGAGGGGGAACAGGTGACAGAAGTACAGGCTCATATATCCATCAGCCTCACAGAGGGCATCTTAAATAAAAAAGTTTTTTGGACATACTGATCTTAACTGTGGAACTTGCTTTTAGTTTTCATCAGAACAGACTAAATGAAAGCAAAGATGAATACAGTAGCCAAGTTGTGCCGCAACAGAAATATAAATCAACATATTTGTACATATATCCTTTCTGTGCATACAATACACAACACAAAATGTTTTATTCAAAAATAGACATTTGATAATTTTTTAAAAAATAACATAGAAACTACATTTTACCATTTTGTCAAATCAAAAATATATCCTTAGGCTGCAAACTGTTCATTTTACTGGACAACCCTTAAAAGGATCAACGTATTTGATCTGAAAAGTGCTATAGAAGTAAGGCATTGATATAGAATCAGGTAGAAATATGTAGTGCACGTACATGAGCTTGGGGTATTTTCCTTGTTTTTTTAATGACAAACCTGCAGGACCACAGTCAGTCTCTCTGACTCTCTTCAGAGAGAACTGAAGGCAATTGCAGCAGGAACACGCAAGTACAGGCTATGTAAGATGTCACATTGGTACACACAATACACTCTATCCTGCTGAACCCATCAGATGCTTCAACTGCTAGTATACCTAAAATCTGACCTGTATTAAAAATCACCTGAGAATTCAGTATAGCTCTTTGGTGCCTCTGACGTCCCCACTACGGAGTTTTCTTGGGAACATTAAAATGGCACCAGTGTTTTACAGCAGCATGCCCTAGGTGAACATACACCAAAAGAAAGCAATTTCAGTTCCCAAGCTTCTGGCATAAAATGGAAAGAAGGATGACTTGTTTCTTTTTTACATGAATAAGAATATTGTAGTGATCTTCAGTAAATTCATGTCAGTGTTTAATATATTACTGTCTGAAAAGCGTAAAGGTTTGTAACCGAAGCCTTGCTTCATTTCGGCTGAATCTTCGGCTTTATTGTACACCATGAGATCTCAGTGTCTTCTTTCAGAGGTCTGTCTTGCCCTCATAACGACACATACAAGCAGCTCTCTGGCTATCCAGGTATGGTTTGCATCCTAAATGTATAACTGCATCAAACAGCAGCTGAACAGTTGATTCGCAAGCTGCAAGCAAAGAAGAGTTCAGTTAAAAGTACTCTTTGAGTGGAATATGAAACTAACAAGAGAAAACTCTGGCAAACTGAGAATGACTCTAAGAAAGAAGCAATCTTCTCTGGGAATAGCAAATAGATGTTCAAATGAAAGACTGAACCAACACAGAGTCATTTAAGTTTTGAGTAAAGATTTTTTATATGCCAAACAAAATGAAAATTCGTTTCATGTGGAATGTTATCTCTGTTAAAAACATACTGAGTCTTGGAAAGATGAAAGAGCTGGTTTACCTCCTCACTCTTTGCATCTCAGTTTATGCAGAGGTTGCTATCTTTAACATCAGCTCAACAGAACTGAACAAATATGCACCAGTTCTGGCACTAAAGACTAACATGACAATTTATTTACAGTTAAATAAATTTGAGAAGTTCAAACACAGGGTTGTTCTAAAAACTTATTGCTCTCAGTGGGAGTATCTACTGTGAAAGTGACATTGTCCAAGTTAAAAAGTGGTTATATCATCCATCAGATGCAGGCCTTCGACCAGAAGGAATTATCATATGGCCTGTTACTAAGGAACCTAACATTTATTCCCTGGGGGACAACATTAACTACTTCCACTATGACAGTATATTATTTTAATATCTTATTTCATAACAGGGAAAGATTCTGTATTTTCCTACAGTTTACCAGCAATCATACACAGAAGTTTAGAAATCACCCAGCAGAACAGTCATGTTACAGCTATGTTACAGTAAATGCAAGAATGATACATGCATTTTGATCAAGTTGTATTCTCATATTCGTACTCCCAAATGGGCAGCATTATTTTCCCCTGAAGTTAAAACTAACCTTAACTCAAAGTTAACCCTGATCATTTTCCTATGCTGTGTCACTGCTCTGTTGTACAAGCATCTGCAGCTGCACAGCAGAGGGACAGAACAAAGCACCTTTCATCAGCTTATGAAAATGTGGCCTTGCTGCACTGCACAAAGATTCTTTGCCAAGTTAAGCTCGAGTTAAACTTGAAAAAAAAAGATAAAGGCTTTTTCACACTTACCCTGGACACTCTCTGAGATTCCAAGTGTTTTCTGCACATCTCTGCAAATTTTTGAGAGGCAGGTCTGAAACTGCTCATCACAATCATTTTTTTTATTGCCACAAGTATCATAGCATCTGTCGTGGTGATTGCAGCACCTTGTCATTGAAGGGATACCGATGTCAAACTGTGAAGAAAACATGCACACACCTCCACTGGTATTCCAGTATAAGAAAAACATAGCTTATGGACAGACTGTAACAGTTAAAAATTAAAAACTCATGTGATGGGTTGAGATAAAGACAGTTAAGAGATGAATACAAGAAGACAAATATGTCCCAAAATAAGCAGTGAAAAAAGCATTCACCACATTTCAAAGCAGAGGGGATGCCAAGCTGGTCTCTGAGCAACAGCCACCTCGAAGTCGTACACAACTCTGCCACCATCCCCTCCCCATCTTCTCCCACTGCTCCAGTTTTTATTGCTGAGCACCACTATACAGTATGGAATATCCCTCTGTTCACTGTGGGTCTGCTGCCCCAGCTGTGTCCCCTCCCAACCTCTTGCCCAGCCCCAGCCTATGCTCTGGGGTGGTGGATGGGCAGGGTGGGGGAAAAAAGAGAAAGTGTCAAAGCTGGAGGACAACAAGCTAACCCCTGTTTTCTTTCCAGCATTAAGGAAAAAGGGTTAGTGCCCGTAAGGACAGCAAGAGTCAGAGCCTAACCCTCCCCTCTCACACGCCTACAGCTGCAGTCATTCAACGCTTTCAAGACTGTGCAAACAAAATACTAACAATACAAACATTCAAAACCCAAGAAATTAATCATCAACATTACATTTTATGCTTGTAATATGTGAAAATGTTTATGCTATGTTCATTTACAATACCAACATTTCCCATATGTTGTTACCAGAGCACGTGTTGGGAGCTGATAAGAACAGGGACCTTGTATATGGATGCTGTCTCAGAAGGGGGGATGGAAAAAATCATCTACACTGAGGAAAGTTGATGTATGTATGAAAGACACACAAAGAAGCCCCAAAATGGAAATACTTACCTGAACTCCAAATAGAGGGGATCCACAGCCATTTGGAGGTGATGGTTTATATCCATAGCGAGGAACAGGCCTTGATCCTGAAAAAGGTAATTTATCATGTCTCGAATAGATTTTTTTGCACGGGATTTTAGTAGTTTTAAAACTCACCACAGACATCTGTTTGGCTCAAGACAGTGTCAGTTTATTTTTAACTTAAATGTATATTCAAGCACCTGCATATCAACAATTCATTCTGAATTACAACTCAGGGGTACTAAGAAATTTTTTTTAGAAAGGGGGACAAGGCATATGAGCAAGTGTCAATGTTTGCTTCCCAAGTTTAAAAAAAAAAAAATTACTAAAATCAATGTGTTGGTTACATATGCAATATATAGGAGTATATTAAGAGTACTTTAGTGTAAGTTCATCAATACTTATATGCTTTATATGCAATCAACAGTAGTTCTCAGATTTTTTTTAATCTTAACTGGAAAGAAACATCATTCTTCTTTCTACAGCTGTAATATTAATAGAATTTGAATTAGTAGAGACTGCTAAAGTCACAGCTCCCTGAACACTTGCTAGTGCAGCAAACCGAGGAATTCTGCATCCCAAGTTAAGGAAGACTGGGGAGTTAATTTGAAAAATAACCCTCCAGTTCATTTCAGTACTGGAAACAATCTGAGGCCACAATTAAAAGTAATGGAGAAGAAAAAAATCAGATTTGAAAGATGCATATTCTAGTACACAGTGTAAATGTCACAGTGTCCTGGCCACTCTTGTGGAGCCAGCCAGGGTGTCACCACCAGACTCATTTCCTGACTGAACAAATAATCCAACACAGTAAACTGGGGGTGACATGATTCCACCACCACAGGCTATGTGAGCCTCCCATTTTGGGGTGCTCTTGAAGCGCCAGTGAAAAGCCTGGAAAGAAATCCCCTTTCTGGAGCACTGCCTGCCTGGCACCCGGGATGGGCACGGCAGTGGAGGTGATCACAGCATGGGTCAGGTTGGAAAGCACCACAGTGAGTCATCTGGTCCAAACGCCCTGCTCAAGCAGGGTCATCCTAATAACAATAGTCTAATATTATAATAATAATGATGATGATGATGATAATAATAACCATCATCATCTACCAGGTCATGCCAACTTGAGCTGCCTCAATTATTGTTCAGGTAAATCAGGCAGCTGAAACGCAGGGAAGAAGCACAGATGTCCTCTGCTGGTAGCAGCAGGATTTACAAATAGCAGGATGCATTCCTTCCACTGGCAAACGCGGCTGCCATTAAAACCTGTTATTCAAGCGTGGCTTTGAAACAACATATTCCACAGCTCAGATTTAAGCTTTTCTGTCCCAGACCGAAATGCTCAGGAGTGCTCGTAAATAACCAGCTGGGAGCGAGCAATTCTTCCCACTCCAGGGTTCTTCCCTGTACACACCAGCTACATATGCGACAGTAATAAGCCCTTCTCCAAGGCAAACGTCTTGGAGACGTTTAAAAGGAGCTATTTAAAAGTCACGCTAAGAGAACTGCTTACGCGTATGCACGCTCCATACACGTTATACACGTATTTGAACACACATACACGTACGAGGGCTTGCTTGCCGCGGTTCATACACGTATTTATAGGTATGTACGCCGGCGAGAACTCGTTAGCGAGGTCTGCCCCGGGAGCGGCGCCGGGCCGCGGCGGGAGCGCAGCCCCGGCCGCCCTGCCCGGGACAAGGGTCGCGCCGCCAGCCCCGCTCACCGTCGCTGCACTTGTACTGGCAGAGCCCGTNTGCCCGGCCCGCCCCACCGCCACCAGAGCCACTGCCACCACAGCCACCAGCGCCACCGCCGCCATGGTCCCCGCGGCCCCGCCCGTGCGCCCGCCCGCGGGGAGGGGCCTCCCCGGCCGCCCGGTGGCAGCGCCGCGGAGCGCAGCGTGTCACCTCGGCCGTGTCCCTTCTGCCGTGTCCCTTCTGCCGTGTCCCCTCGGCCGTATGCGGCCTTCCAAACCTGGGCAGCGACAAGCGGGGCCTGCCCNGCTTACGCGTATGCACGCTCCATACACGTTATACACGTATTTGAACACACATACACGTACGAGGGCTTGCTTGCCGCGGTTCATACACGTATTTATAGGTATGTACGCCGGCGAGAACTCGTTAGCGAGGTCTGCCCCGGGAGCGGCGGCGGGAGCGCAGCCCCGGCCGCCCTGCCCGGGACAAGGGTCGCGCCGCCAGCCCCGCTCACCGTCGCTGCACTTGTACTGGCAGAGCCCGTCCTCGCCGCCCAGCAGGTCGAGGGCCGCGTTCAGGTACATGTCGATCTTGTGCACGCCATTGCGGATCGTCTTCAGCGTCATCCGCCAGTCCGGCGTCTGCGGCGCCTCCTGGCCCCGCGCCGGCCGCCAGGCGCAGGCCGCCGCCAGCAGCACCAGCAGCGGGGGCAGCAGCGACAGCCGGGCGCGGGCCATGCCGAGCCCGCTAAGCGGNCGCGTGTCCCCTCGGCCGTATCACCTCGGCCGTGTCCCTTCGGCCGTGTCCTTTCTGCCGTGTCCCCTCAGCCGTATGCGGCCTTCCAAACCTGGGCAGCGACGAGCGGGGCCTGCCCTGGTACCTTGGCGCTGGCTCGGTCGGGGCCCGGGAGGGCGCGGCATTCTTGG